>JAEQBH010005142.1:0-137047 GCA_016808115.1 Tetrastigma voinierianum | reverse complement strand
AAATCACCAATATCTTTGTTTGACTGAACCTGCTTGGACACTCTGCATTCCATGGCTGTTTTATTGTTGTTCTCTGCTAAGATAATCAGCAAGATTCTTGTTAGAACCACACAACAATATCAAGAATTAAATGCATGACAATAAGATTTCAAGCATCTACTTAATTTTCTTTTATGTGATTCTCCAGATATACTATTTAGAAGAAATGATTGTACCTGAGTATTATCAACTTTCAAAATAAAACGTTTAGGTAGTAAAAAGTAATAAAACCTTTTAAAACATTTTACTACGGCTAAAAACTCTTGTTCATTAATATGATACCTGGTTTCTGTATCTTTCCATGTTCCCGAATGGTATCTACATACCTCCTCAGTTTCTTATGGGTTCTGCATAGAGCTCCACCGAATCCTTTATCAGATGCGTCTGTATATAATACTAGATCATCTGAATCTAAAGTTATTCTCATAGGAGGCAACGTTTTACATAATAAAGCAGAGCAAAATATATCCCATGTGGATTCAAAGATAGATCTTATTCAAAGAGATCAAGATGTTGAGACTTCACAGTCCAAGACATGTGATAATTTCACCTTTGGTGATATGCTCTCTGTGTTATTAGAAGAGCAAGATTCCATGGTAGAATATACTCAGAAAACAGATAGCTGAATCTCAGGACAGAAGGAAACCGCAACCTATAAAATGCCAGTACAGAAGTGAGGAAGTCACCCTCTAAAAACAGAAAGAGGCTCTTATTCAGAAAAGGTAAAAAGATTACCTTCAAAGAAATTTGGTATTATATCAAATTTTAATGAAAGATTTATAGTATTCTAAACTCCAGTGATGAATCTACCATTGATCATACTGAATTCTATCCAAGGATTTCAGCCTTGTAAAACTCCAACTCGAAGATATAAAACAGGCTTATAACTTTGGTAATTTTAGTTTTGTTTTTAATACTGGAAGTGATTTTAAAGAATTAAAATCTTTACCAAAATGGCTTAAAGATGGTGTTTATGATAATTTTATGAATAACCCAGTCTTAAGGGAGAAAGATATTTTTGAGGAAAAATTATTTTCAGCAGCTCCAGATTTTGAGGGAGAAAAATGGTATCCAGCATATCATTTTATTATCTTCAGGGGATTTAACGGGAAGAAGAGGACGTATGAAGATACTCCTAAACCCAAACAATTCGGTCTCAAATATATTAATTATCGGAGAGCAATCTGATTCAAGATTATCCTGCAGCAGTTGCAGAACCTACTCTGGTGATGGACCATACTGCTCAGTCCTTGTTACTACAGAGACACCGACTACCCCAAAAGCAGCAGAAGATTTCTTAGCCGGTTAAGATGATTGAAGATAAGAAGATTCCTTCTGGTGGAAGAAAAAGGATGGCTAAAATGACAGCCATGATGATGATGATGATGATGATGATGATGATGTTCCTTCGTGAGTAAGGAAAGGCTGACAGTTGTCAAGCATAACTAAGATTGTGTGAAGCGCACTAGTTTGTGGAGTTTTGTAGGGAAACAACGACAAATAAAAATTACGTTACTGCGCCAAACTTATTAACCGGTGAATAAGAGACGTCACGTTCGCGACAACGGCAATCGATCACTTGATACGCCGCAGAACTGACTAAATGTATTTGACTGTCGAAATGTCGCAACCTGAATAGCGGTAATTTGAGTTATGAAATGGCCGCAAATCGAACAATGCAATCGCATCCTATATAACTTGCGCTTCTTTTTCTTCCTTCCGTCATTCCTCTTCTCCTTCCGCTTTACGCCTCCTCTCCTGCCCACCTCCGTCTGCCTCTCCTCGGCTCGTCTCTCCCCTCTCTCCTCCCGTGCTCCTCTACCTCCTCCCTTCATATGCCTTCTCTCTTTTCCATTCTCTTCATTTATTTATTTTCATGATGTATATTTTTATCCCACCCGACAAGGTTTCTAAATGTAAGTGAGTATGAGATTAGATTCGTTTTGTCCCCTTTGATTTCTTTCTATTTTCGCTTGTATCATGGTGATGTTAGCCTGCTTGTATTGTAGTTCAATCGCATAAATGATCGGACAGTTAATTGAGTTGAGTATTATTTTTGTGGAACCTGGAAATGTCATCAAATAACTATGGTTTCTTTTTCTGTGGCATCTAAACCACCCGTCATTATCGAGAAAGTCCCGAGGATGGAATGGCAAAGTCGAGATTTTCCTTTTGATGTTTGGTTGTCGATATAATGGGGATATGACTTAATTCGAGTTGGACTCCCCGCTGGGGAACTAAAATGAAGGCTTAGCTTATGATTCTTTATTAGTTATTTTTAGTTATTTTCATTGATTTCTGCACTAAACATACCATTAGTATTTTGCTTGAATTTTGCTTTAGGCAGGAAACAAAACTTTTTCCTGGGTGTAACTTTCCTTATTAATCCTGATGTGTTTCTAGTACTTAAAATTTTCTTATCCACTGTCAGGTAGTTGTAGGTATTATTTTGTGCATGTTATTTATGTGCCTTTACTTGTTCCCATTTTTTTTCTCTATTTGGTGGTTATATTATGATAGAATTTAGTGATAAATTCACTAGGGAAGCAGCTTGAAATTGAATACAATGATTTGACATCTGTAAAAGCAAGCTAAATTATGCATTAAAAATCATTTGTCTTCCATGGGAAACCCACTAGAAATTTGAACTTCAATCACTTTTTTTAGCTCTTGATAGAGTTAATTGTATATAGTCCTGAAAAATACCCCAAAACCCTAAAACCCAAAACCCCTAAAACCCTAGAACCAAAATACCTAAAACCCTAAAACCCTAAAACCACCCTAAAACCCTAAAACCCTAATGCCCTAAAACCCTAAAACCCCACAACCCCACAACCCCACAACCCTAAAACCCTAAAACCTCAAAACCCTAAAACCTAAAACCCTAATGCCCTAAGACCCTAAAACCCAAAAACCCCTAAACCCTAAAACCCTAAAACCCTAAAACCCTAATGCCCTAAGACCCTAAAACCCAAAAACCCCTAAACCCTAAAACCCTAAAACCCTAATGCCCTAAGACCCTAAAACCCTAGAACCAAAAAACCTAAAACCTTAAAACCCTAAAACCACCCTAAAACCCTAAAACCTTAACGCCTAAACCCTAAACCCTAGTCATTTAATCTTTATGATAAAGTCGATGTGATATCGAGATAACGACTCTCATATTATTTAATTCATTTAGGACCATTTTGTACAGTCAATTATGTTCGTTTAACCATTACCGTGATATGTTAGTTACAATACAATTATTTGAGGACTGAAACATATGAAATATGAGGGGAGAAAAGCTCGTATTGTGCATTTGGATGTACCGGTTGAATGCACTTTTGAACAATCGATCATACATGATATACACAAAGACAACTATCGACAAACAGCGCTCAAATACCTAATCAGAAAAAAGATCCCCGAAAAGTGAAAATAGGTTCCAACCTTTTCCAATATGGAATGACAGTAGTGTGTGCTGAATGTTGAACTTAGTTAACACAACTACCATTTAGGACATTGAACTGTATATTGAAGTTGTTCAAGTCAAGGCATCTGCTTAATCAATCCAGGCATATGTAAATTTATCGTTCGCGACAATTACAATGTTCGCACTGACTATGGTCACATTCGGTAGTCGTTTCAATCGAAAACTGAGTTTTTGGAGTTGATGAAGACCGCGCTTATGAAGAAGGTAATGATGAATATGATGAAGATGTTGATGATGATTGTAATGGAGATGCGGATGTTGAAGCTGATGGACATGCATCATCCTTCCGAACTTTGAACCAAATTTTGGAGAATGAGCAAGGGATATATGTCTCTGTGCAAGCACTATCTTGTGATGTATCAAATAACCCAGATGTTGAGACATTAGATGAGTCGTCCCCTGTTCATTATCACTTACCACCAACGCCTCAATTTGAACATGTTGAAAACCTGGGTATTGGCCAAGTAAAGTGGTCGATCAAGGGTGCATACTAACGGTTATTCGAAAGTGGAGAATTGTAGTTGGCAAAGTTTTTGTTCTAAACTGCATTTGCAAGAGGCTGCAAAGATTTACCTAATTAAAGTGACACAAAGAATTTGTCGTTGTTGCATTCTCAAAAAATTGCTTCTGCTTTAAGATGTAAGAGAAGACTGGAAGAATGTCATCGTCTACGAAAGCTTCATGCAATTTCCATTGCGAAGATCTTATTTGTTATCAACAAATATATAGGTTGTATACTGTGTCAATCTTTGGCTTCGAACTGACCATCATCAATTGGACTCAAACTTGGTCATACTCATATAAAGCCATGAATTATTATGGCACAATTCATTGAGTGCCAGCTTATGTTAAAGCAAGCGTGATTTGAGAAATGTGGATATGAAATATCATACAAAAGGCCGATGGAAAGCATAAGCAATTAGACAATTATTTGGTGACCTTCGGTCATATACAAAGTTGCCACGCTTGTTGTTTACTATAGAGCAAGCAACCTGATGGGCTGTAATTTGGTAACATGCGACATTATGCCAAACACTGAGATATTCCAACGCGTGTTCTGGTCATTCAAGCCATCTATTGATGGGTTCGAACATTGTCGTCTCGTAATGAGTATTGATGGTAGACAATTATATGGGAAATTATAAGGACGCTTAAGATTGCTATGGGGGTGATCGAATAATAAGTTGTTTCCATTGTCATTCATATTACAGATATGAATAATTTGATAGTCAGATGGCTCGTAATGTATAAGAACAGAGTTATCGAACGGTCGGGAATTCATATATCTAACATCCAGTATTGGCGGCAACAATGACCGATCCCCATCTTGGTTAATGTTCATCTCAAGTATCACAGGATTTGTACGCGCTATCTTTGTAAGCAATTTTAAGGACTGTCTAAAGATAAACCGTTGAAGAATTTGTTATGCGAATGTACTTTAGCGAGTACGTAATTACCAAATTCAATAAGAATATGGCTACAATTAGGAGAATTAATTATGAAGCACAACAATGGTTAGAGGTAACTTTCGCTTATGGGCTCTTTCTACATGATGGAGGCTTCAAGATATGGGATAATGACAACCAACACTTCGTAGGTATTAATAGTGTTCTTAAAGGGAGCTCGTAGTTTATCAAGAATCTACATTAGTACACTTGACCTTCTTCCGTCGAATACTTACTTTGTTGTAAGAAGGAACTAGTGGCACTAGATTGGCATCCGATGAGGCCTAATTCATATGTTGATGCTTATATTCAGCAGGAAACCCCAAAACCAGATTGAGAACGGTGGAATGAGAATTCGTTAAAATATGGAATTTTTCCAGATGTCAGATGACGAAATGGACTTCACCATTGGAATCGTCTCGTAAAATCTAGCTATCACGTCGAATTTCATTGAATTCCGAGACAGTCGGAATTTCACGTTGTTCAAAGCACCGAGGGTAAGACGGCACTGGGTACGCAGGTGAGTGGTCATTAATCGTGTCACATGTCATGCAAAGTAAGTCAAACAAAGAGCTCAAGTGGGACCTATAAGACATGTGGCCACACATGATTAGATGGAAATCAAGGTGATGGATAAGATGACTGTGGTAATCCAAGGAGCCACAGTGAGAGTGGACATGTGGCAAGAGAGGACATCCCATCGACTTGCACTCAAACACCTGTAGAAAGAAGGAGGAGAAGAAAGGGAAAAGGGAGAGAAGAAGAAAGTAGAGAGAGAGGCTCTACCTTCTCTCTAGATTTTCCGACGAATGCATCTACCTGCCATGAAGCAAGAGGGAAAGTCTTTCCTCGTGACAAGAGCTACAAGTAGAGACCGGAATCGGGGAGTTTCGACAAACTCCAAGAGGTAGGTCTTCTCCTACTTTGGTTATTTTCTACCCTAAGGATTGTGTGGTGGTGTCTTGCCCCAAGGGAAGTGTTTGGTTGCATTTTGAACCATGGGAAGCTACCCTATTTTGATCTAATGACAATTGCACTTTAGACTAGTTTTGCAGGAATTAAAGGGAATTCAGCAGTGAGTCCTTCACGTAAATTGTAGCCCTTCGCTGAACTTGATGTTGTGCTTTAAATTCACTAAAAATTAAACCTCTATAAACCCAAGCATGGTCCTACTCCTGAACAATCTAAGTAAAAGGTTGGCTAGAGCCTAACCTCTACTGCAGGTTACCGGCTGCAGGTTAGTTTCCTACAGAGGCCAGCTCGACTGGGAGGTCGGCCAGCTGCAGATTAGCCCGCCCAGAGGTTAGCCTGGGCCTGGGAGGTCACCGCGAGGTCGGGCCTCGCCGAGGTCAGCCTGACAGAGGTCGCCTTGGCTGAGGTCGCCACGCAGGTCACGCGAGGTCGGCCAGGGCTGGTTGACCTACAGGCCTCCAACTTAGGATCCGCTATAACTTCTTCGTTCAACTGATTCGGTGTTCTCGACTCTATGGAAATCCCATTGAGTCAAGATTCCAGCCATATACCTGTGGAGGATAGGGGGTGAACATAACCTACTGAAATATATGTTTTTCCAGGGCTGCTAAACGGCTAGGGCTGGCTGGCTAGGGCTAGCTATTCATGTGTGAACTCTAACTTCGGACGGCCATAACATCTTCATCCTAACTCGCTGTGTCTCTCGACTCTATGGAAAGATCATTGAGTCAAGATTCCATCCATGTACCTGTGGAGGGCATTAGGTGATCATAACCTTGCTGAAAATATATGTTTTTTTACCAAGTGTGTAGGTTGTCAGTTGTGCTAAGACAATAGTTTGATTTTAACATGACCATTGTAATGTCAAGTGTCATATCATGGAATTGGTAGGATTTTCCTACTCAGTTTACTTTGAGTCTAAAGGCCATATAATGGTATGGATCACATGGGAGGCCATATGAGGCCATGTGGATTTTGTTCAAGACTTGGATTGATGGTGAGAATTACATTGCCATTTTCACATCCGAGACTGAACAGGATCCCAAACTAAAAAGTTTCTAGGTCAGACGTTTGTTTGATGTTGTATGGATGTTGAACCAAACGGGTTCATGTTTGTGAAGGCTGTGAGGTACCGTTGGATGGGTCTAAGATTGGCGACTGTTCGCGGTGTTATGGCTTATTCAACATGTAGCAGGAAGAACATGTTAATGTATGCGAGTTTATGGCCATCATCGGGTAATATATGGATGTGCCAATTTTTATATGTATCAATTATAATTATCCATGGTAGTTAATTGGTTCATCGAGAAGAGCATCGCACGTACCACGACAGGGAGGCATCCACACTCACGATCCATCCATTGACCTCCGCCATCCACCCACAACGTATGCAGCCCATTCGAGGTGGGAGGGAGCAGGTGGAGAGGACAGCGGATCGCCGGTCGCCGTCGAGATGGTGGGCGCAGGTCACGCACCCAGATCAAGGACGCCTACTTCTCAAACCTATCGACCATCGTTAACTACATGAATACCTGCCTCATGCTGACGACCCATACAGTGTGTAAAATGTGACCCAATAGGGCCCACATGTCCATACAACACAAAATGTATATTTTATAAAAAAAGGGGTTTGTTTACAATCAGATGACCAGTAATTTACACAAAAACTGACTGCCTAAAATTTACAAAATATGAAATAAGGCCGCTTTGGCCATTTCTTCCGCCTATGTCTCAAATGCATCCCACCCCTGGGTAATCCTTCAAGACTAAATAAATATATTCTCGACAGGTGAGCAATGCCCGAGTGGAATTTCCTTCCTACTGGGTTACTCCCACCTAAGTGCTCAAGTGCAATGACACACCAAACATTCAATTCAATATTCCATACAATCCATGTTAATATACTAAAGACGCATATATTAACAAAACTTACACATGTTATTCATTCAGCAATAACACAAAATTAGCTCATATTTGCCATTAAACAAATTGGATACCCACTCATGTGGCTGCCCACAAAATCACAATCAACATGTTATTCACTCAAGTAAACACAACATCAATACACACAAAAACAAATTCATGGACTGTCCAAAACCACTATAGGGATTTCTTCACTCGGTCCAAATCTTTTGGAACCGAAAACACGGCCATCCAGGCCTTAACAAATCCTCATCCATTAAAATGACCCTTAGCCAAAGAATAAAACAAGTAGAAGAAAACCCTACCTGAGTCACAAACTCCACCCAACCCAGACTACTGCAGCTCTCGCAAAGATGTAATTAACTCGTTTACTACGGGTCATTGGTCGACGCCGAAAATCTGTATAAGGCAGACACTCTCTCAAATTCTCCTCACGGTTTGCTCTTCTCCCCCTCTCTCTTCTCCTCTCCCAACCCATTTCTTGTCATCTCAATGCCACATGTCCAATTCTAAGTGGCTCCTTGGATTTCCTTATCCCTTATCCATCTAATATAGATTCCCTTCCAATGACATGATGCCACATGTCACCTATGGCCCACACTTGAGCTCATTGTTTGAATTGCTCACAGCTTGACACATGGCACCTCTTAAGCCACTCGCAAGGTGCCAAGTGTTCCGCACTACCCCGTAGAGCCTCGAAACGGAAATTCCGAATTGCCTGAATTCGACTTAAAGTCGACGCGGTAGCCTAGATTTCCGCGAGACTTCAATGGTGAAGTCCGTTTCTGCTCTCCGAAATCTAGAAAATTGGATTTTGACTTTAAATTACCATTTTACCCTTTTCTAAAAATTAGAATTTTCGGGCTTCATATTGCATGGTGAGAGGCGGTCAGGTACACCTCACCACTTTACTCACTCGACACCCCCCATACTTACCCCTTTACCTTCCATACCTCACTGGCTCTCACCCTATACCCCCACACACTCCACACATCACCTCTCAAACCCCAACACCTACACATCACCTTCCATACCCCGCACACTTACACATCACCTTCCATACCCCCGTACATTTACACGCTCTACCATATCCTGTCGCAGCCAGCCCATAGCAAGAGATATCACCTTCCTCATCACCCTTTATCATCCCCTACATCGCTCCCATCGATGAATATACACCATCCTCAATCTCTGTATTCGAGTCAGTCCACTTCAGCTAGCAATTTCGCTTCCACGTGGTAATGCCGAGTATCATCCATCACTCCTACCCTTGGCTCCATCAACTCCATTAGTCTGCTTTTAGGGATTCCACTGACCCTATTGCCTAACATGCCGTGTATTCTAGGCGCCGTCCTAAGAGAAATATAAAGACGCCATCTTGTGGGACTCATTGATATATGTTGATCTTTTTATATATTGATATTTGTATACAATGTTTTAATATATTTATATGATTTGTTTTATGCATGGAGGTCTTAATCGGCTAGTGTTCCTCGACTATGGTTGTTCATGATTGTTTGATAATCATAAAGTCAGGTCTTTTGCTGTACAACAAATGGATTGTGGGACCGAATGGCACCATGGAAAATCTCTTCGCTTCTGTATTAGAAACGAACAGATTTTGTGGACGCCCCAAAACCGGGGTGTCCGTTGACAACCTGACAACCCACGGAATACTCGTGAATGTCGGGTAACCCGAAGACCTCACAAAAATCTCGGCGTATTCCACGGGGAGCTCTACCCAAAGTACAAACCTGTCCCAATAATCAACAATGACCACAGGTCTATATGTAGAAATAATGGCCACTCGCCCGTGATCAATACTCAAAATACGTCCAACCTCAAATATATTACATGGTTCAAGAGTTTTACATTACTCTTAATACAACATATATTAAACCTTAGACCCCATGTATACAAATAACTACCAAAGCTACAACCCTAGCTTTCTTCCTCAAACTTAATTTAATGAGTGCCGCCTTCCTAGTCTCTCCTCAGACCTGAAATATGGACTGACAGGGTGACCAAAGCCCAAGAGGGGTGATAATTTCAAGGGTTACTCCCTGTCAGCACACGTATTTAAGCAGAACAACCACATTCAAGCACTTACGAACCTACCTCGGACGTCTACATGACTAACCCATGTCTCGAGTCCTCACCGACTCTCACATATGCCTGGGTTTAATGCGAAATCACCATTTTCTTAAAACAAACTTTTGTTCTCGAAACACATCACCGACCTTTGGTAAAATATTGGACTACCCTCCGAGGCGAATGTGTTAGAGAACCTTCCTAAACAACTCATGGGCTCCTCCTACGTGTAATTGTTGGACCATCTCCCAACACAATTCTTCGGAAAATCATCAATTGAAATTCCTTTCACAAACATTTTTATGTTTCGTTTCCTTTCATGTCATGCACTCACACCTAATATTCTAGTCGCCTCAAAGGCATACTAATGTACGATGCCAATTCAACACATTCGCTAATATATTCATGCATATATATTAACATAATTAAATCACATAAAGTATGTTATAAATTTTCAACTAATTACACCAAAATTAGCTCATACGCTTAATTAACAAACACAAGCAATTCATTTTGAATCACTCAATACCATAAAATTCACACAAAATATTCATGTCACTATTCACATGAACAGCTGGAAACTTTCTGTGGCACTGCTCACTAGCTACACTAATATGAATTTTCTCCACTCGGTTCAAAGCTTTTGAGACCGAATTTACTGCTAAAACAAGTCTCAGAACATTCCTAACCATTTACACGGCTCTTAACCAAAGATTAACACAAGTAGGAAAAGATCCCTACCTCTTGGAGTTGCCTAACTCACCAAACGGCGGCCCAATGCTGTAGCTCCTCGTGATCGTAGAACAGCCTTTCCATACCGACAAATTTAATCCTAGAGAGAAGCCATACTTCTCTCTCTTAAAAATAAAAAAACAGCCTAATGTGATCCCCTTTCTCATCCTGCGACGCTTGTCTCCAAAAGGAAGACCACTATTCAACTTGTATCTTTTTCCTCATTAACAATTCAAATAATACCATCCATGTCCTCAAGTCTCGATTTTTGCCATGACTCACACCATCTAGCCGCCCATTTCTATCCCCTCTCTTACTCATGCAACATGTGTCACATGAGTACATGTTATAGGCGACTTTGTCACATCACACATCGCTTTACTTCAAGACCGACACTCTGCCTAGAAAACGTGCAAATTCGACCGCCCTGACCAATGAATTCACGCAGCCTGGGGATTTTGCGCATAACCCAATGGTGAAGTCCGTCATCAATATCCTAGATCTAGAAAATTTCGATTTCTACCAAAATTACGATTTGCCATTTTTCGTAAAATTGAATTCTCTGCTCCATTGTGATTTCTCCTTCCACCATGCGCCAATAGACATGGAAAATGTTCCCTTATCAATGGAAGCCCACATAACACTTTGTTCTAGGTTCTTAATCGAACATATATTTCCTTTTCTATATGAACATTATTATGAAAATCTATCATGTGGGTGTCTACCGTCTAACTCGCCTTATGTTCAAGGCTGATTGATTTGGCTATTAAGAGGAATAGTCCGATTGGTGGGGATGATTTCGGCAGTTGACAAACCAAGATGAAATTTAGATATGGATTTTTGTCATTCGACATCAAGGTATATCAAATTCTAGCATTTCCTTCTATATTGAAATTTGGAATTTAATCTCAATAATTAAATTGAAAGATGATGATGATGATGATGACATGGTGGTGACAGCTAACATCCATAGTGAGCTATAACCATTTGGGAAACAACGATGGCATGAATATGTCTGGTCCTCAAACTTTTTGGTCCATGGAGATCTCCAAGAGCAATGTTGTAGATGACATGGCTGCTAAAGAATGCTATCCCCGTATGAGCCTTAGGGAGCATCTGACCATGTCAGAGTCATCAAGGTACTGTTACAATACTATGACCATGTATTACAATTACTTATTGCTAACTGGGATTCCTCGTCTGACTAACATTTGTATGATGTTGTTGTCGGTGGTTGAAGTGTGCCATATGGGAGATAGCAAGAGCCATGGATGAGTACACTTAGAGATATTCACGGGTGGGCAAGAGTACCATTGTGTTGCACAATACCTCGTAAGGGACTCACTCGGGTCGCTCCCATTATCTCGATTTGGTCCTCCTTGCTTAGCTCAAGACTAAGATTCAAATTTTAAAGTCAAGGAGAGGTATGTTTTTTCTTAGTCCTTATGGGACCCGACCCCCCCTCTACTTGCTTTTGGATTTATGTATGAAATGGTATGATAACGATGATTCAAAGGGGTGTCTTAATTGCAGGGTTCCATTCCTTCCACCCAAATTTGCCACCATCCCCGCCATTTCTCATGACCCTCTGCAATTAAGCTTACTGCTTTTTTTTCTCTATAAAAATAAGGATAGAGAACAGGTTTATGATCAATTAGATAGACAGAAATTCCCTTCAACTCCTCCTCCCATGTTTCAGACTTTTCTCGATTCTCGAGGCGCTCTTGCTTCCTCTTGGTCCACGCCGACACAGGTTCGTTTTTGGTTTTCTTTTCCTTGTTTTTTTGTTTTTATGTAAGGAAGTTGTAAAAGGTTGTGATATGTGGGATTTTAGGTTTTCAAGTCCTTGCTGTGTAGGCCTTTGACTTTGACATTGCGGGGATGACCTTGTTATTGTGAAGGTGAATTACCAAAAGGGCTGATGGAGGGTGCTCATATCTACTTATACACCCAAATGTAAGATCCCTCAATCATAAAAAAAGACCAGTCTCATGATTTGTCGTTGAAATTGCATATTAATATTGTATTTTACCTAGGAGATGGTGTTTTTTCAAGCAGCTCCAATCAAGCTACTGATAAGTCCTTTATAATTTGTTTCTCGAAATTAGGTATTTTTCATTGTGTTGCCTGGAAACTTCTTTCTTTGCAGATACATCATATTAATGGACTGCACAAGGACTCAAGAGAGCAAAGACAGTTCACTCACCATTCTCAAGGGTTTCTATTATAATAAGCAGGCATGAAGGTGGAGTACTTCTTCCTGAATAAATGAGGCAGAATGTTCGGACTTTTTTGTGTGACTTTTCTATCTTTTAACTTTAGGTTTCAAAGCAGTATGAGTTAGATTCCCAAAGAAAGAGGAAGAGCAGGACTTAGAATTCAAAGCTCGATGAAGAACTTCCAGCTCACTTTGGAGCTACTGTAAACTTTTCTGCACTAAAGAATCCTTAACAGTTTCATTCTATTCATCCAGAGTCAATGCACATGGGACAAAGCCATGACAGTTGAATGCAAAGCTTCTCGTCTTAAGATAGAATATGATAAGCTTTTTATTTATATGATCTGATTTCGTCAGTTCGCTTTCAAAAGATTGTACATTCATACTTGTCAAAAAAAAGATCGTGTATTATTCATGCTGCATGTGGAAAGCTAATTTCAAATAGTTTGTTTCGTGGAGAAGGAGTAGACAATCTTGGCAAAATTGATCGGGTCGGGAAAATTGAAGTATGTGGATGGATTACAGTAAGAATGACAAAACAATTTTAATTATACCACATGAGAAGACATCAATGAGAGCATGCCAATGTGCTATATTGTCGGATCGCTTATCACTCCATTGCTAATTGTCATAATAGTCGGTGAATGTCGAATGAGCTCGGGCTCTCTTTGGGAGTTAGATTAGATTACGCAAGGTAAACCAAAAAGAGAAAATCCAAAAGCAATGTTTGGAAATCTCATTTCAAAACTTTGCGACTACATAAGTCAGAAAGTTGATTTGATGAGATTAGGTTTCTCGGGCTTTGCTCAATGTCTAAAAGACCTTTAGATCGAGCTTTGTTCACCATATCTGCTCGATACAAGTTGATAGGAATTGATGTTGATGTTTTTTCGCGCTCTCTCAATTTGCAAGTTCCTTTCCTTAATTTTCTTCTTCTAAACTATATCTTCATATTTCGCTTTGAAAGTTAAGTTCCCTATGTGGATCAAAAATGCAAACTTGATTTAATCTTGAAATGAGGAAAAACAAGAAAAGAACAATTAAGAAGACTATCATCCAGGTGGATATCCATTGACAAAGTTATCACATTCTGCATATGCTCGCTTCTATAGATTCAAAGCTCACAGACTGTGATAATATCATTTGTGATTCAAATCTCTGAACACAAGCTCTCGTTGCTCCTCGGCTGCGTTCTTGGTCCGTAATTTTGAGTTTCATCGCATGCTGTTCCATGGAGTATGCACATGTTATGCAAGTACTTCACCTCAAGCATGTAATTAATTATTTTATGCACAAATTTAGTACGCAAGCATGTAAAATGGAATCAAGGAAATGTGCGTGCATGGTTGGTTCATTAAACCAAAAGAGAGAGGAGATTTAAGGATTTTAGATCGCTTGTAATCAAGATCCATTATCACATATAATTGATATCTTCCATTCATGAACTTCTTCATATTGTAACGCATCCGAGTACTATGCATGGATGATTATGGTCATTTTTCTCGGGTTACTTTAGAAGTGTGTTATCATGATGTTATACATGCAATATAATGTTGGCTATGCTGATGGAGTGTTCATGGTCACGTACTTAAAAACTTTGGAAATGCAAGTCTTTGAATTGATCAAGGCCACCGAATCCATATGAGTTGGCCAAGGTTTTCAACTAGGAAACATGTTTTAAATTATTGAAAAACATCATTCATTTAGTTTCCTTTCTATATATTTGCGGGAATTGTATACATCTCGATTGTAGAAAATCACGTATACTTGGGTGATTTTGAAATGGTAACTATTGACCCAATCTTCAGGATAAATATATATCCCCTATTAACAAAGATGTGCTATTATTCTTTAATGTTTTATGGTATTGTATTAAAGCTGAGGATCACTTCTTCCTCCTGCTTTGTCCAAATTAAACCTTATTTTCTAATGGTCACAACAATTGCTTCTTCCTCTTCCAATTCTTAGGCCCTGATCCAAAACACTACCCACCAGATCATCCTCTACTTACTGTCAACCTTTCCAATATCACCAAACTCACCACAAATAATTACATCACTTGGAGCCTTTAGATCCGCACGCTTCTTGAAGGCTATGATCTTCATGGCTTCATCCACGACACCAATCTCTGCCCTCAACCCAAAGTCACCACCTGAGACGTCATCTCCATCAACCCAACCTATCTCACTTGAAATGATAGACAATTCTCATCATCTTCTTTTGCTCTTATCGCTCCATCTCCACTCTCTCCAAATGTGGAAAACAGAATTTGTGTTTAGTGTAAACTATGTAGATCAAATTTAGAGAACCTTGGCAGCTTCACATGCATTGATGATGACTGATATTATCTTGGGGACCTTCACACCTAAGGTGTATTTATTAATACTATGACTGATATGTAACTTCCATATTTATAATTCATGTGGGCATGTAGCTTAGAAGTAAATGGGCTACTGGGTATGTAAATTTGCCCAAATGACCCGCAACTTACCAATTGATGGAAAAATTATCGCTAATTTCACTAAAAATCATAAATCATAAAGGATTAAGATCCAGGTTAATAACATAGTTAATAACATCTTATAAATTTGATAATATAGTGATTCAAATATTTATAATTTGATTTATTTGATAGATCAAATATGCTTATTTGAATCATTCTCATATAAATAAAGCGCCAGAATAAAAAAACTAAATCATAATGCCGAGGATAAGCAGGGTGGTTAGAGAGAAAGAAGAAAAATAAGCACTCTTCTTCAAAAAATAAGCACGTGATCGTGGTAAGAAAGAAGACCGGAAACAAAGAAGTTTTGTGGGAAATAACCTTAGTAATCTTATCAGGAAGGCAAAAGGGCATTCATATATATGGGAAAGTGTTTCATGTGAAGAATGCTTAAGAGAAGAAGTAAACAGAGGAAAGTAGTTTCCACCTGGTCTGACGAAGAAGTTGTTGTTATCGTTAATCTGCTTGAAGTATCTAATTGCCACTAACTACAAAGAGCGGCCTCATAAAATCCATTTGCCGTTGTTGTATAGTGGCATTTTCTCAACCCATTTTCACGTTATGGTTAAGGCACGCCAACTCCATTTGTCGTGATTAGAGACCTTGCATCAAATCCATTTGTCGTCGTGGTTAGCGGCTTGGTAATTTTGAATTGTCACCGCTACATGTCTGATTAAGGTTTACTTTGCTTAATAGTTTTGCCTGCAAACTAACTTAATAATTTTTTGTTTCATAGGTATTATTCCCGTCTAAAACTCAATTTGTGGTGTGTGACGCAGATTCACAATGACATCGACAAATGACAAGGGCTTTTTAGGACTTTTAGTATAAAAAAATAAAAAATTCCTTAAATAGTATAGGTTTATAAATTTTCATAAATATAATATAGTTTTACCATGTGAAAAAGTGTCTTTGGAAACTTAAATTTTTTTTTTGAATGTTCTGAATTGCCTCAAGAATACTTTTAAAACTGTAAAATTTAAAAATGAAGTTCTAAAGAGACCCTTTCTAAATTGTTGAAATAAAGATACTAAAAGTTGCCTTTCAAGGTACCTCATAATTTTGAAAACACCGAAAGCTGCCTTTTTGAAAATACACTTCTATAATTTAAAATTTTTTGAATTTAACAATACTATAAATTATCAAATTAAGAGACTAAGTTCAGTTTTCAAAAGCACTATAATTTTGGAGTTTTGAATCAATACTGAAAGTGTTCTGAAGAGACACTTTCTATAATTTTAAAAATTTTGAATTGAAGCTAAAAGTGTCTCTTAAAGAGTCACTTTTAGTTTTTCGAATTTTTAAAAAGTGTATCTTGAAGAAACACTTTCTAAATTGTTGAAATGTTATACTAAAAATATCTTTTGAAAAAACACCTTCATAAAGTTTTAAATCAATACTAAAAGTCATATTTTCAAGAGATACTTTTATAATTTTAAATTTTAATTTAATTGAAATATTTCAAGAGACACTTTCAATTGACACTTTAGAAAGGCCTCAATAAGATAATTTCTAAATTATTGAAATGTTATAATTAAAAGTGTCTTTAAAAGACATATCTATAATTTTGAAAGTTTTGAATCAACACTCCAAACACTAAAACATTTACAATTTTAAAATTTTTGAATTTAACCTAAAAGTGTCTCTTCGGTATTACGAATTTTTAGAAATTGTCTCTTAAAAAGACACTTTCTAAATTGTTGAAATGTTATAATAAAAGTATCTTTTACAAAAACACATTCATAGTTTTGAATGTTTTGAATCGACACTAAAAGTATATTTTGAAGAGACAATTTCTATAATTTTAAAAATTTTGAATTTAAGCTAAAAGATACTTTCTAAATTATTGAAATGTTATACTAAAAATGTCTTTTAAAAATATATCTTTATAATTTTGAAAGATTTGAATTAACATTGAAAATATGTTTTGGAAGATACACTATGTACTTTGAATTTAAGTTATTTTTAAAAAATGTCTCATTCACTTAAGTAGAAAAACTAGATGATATTGAGGATGATCTTCAAACTTCTATGTTTTTTAGATTTTTTTAAATTTCTTTTATTATTTTTCTTAAAGTTACTTAATAAAAAGGAATGAAAGGACTTGTATATTTTACTGTTGGCTCGCTCTGGCATCTTATCAAGATTAGCCCAAGCAAAGCAATGCTCCTTCCCACTTGACTCCAAGAAGTAAATCATTCCACAACCTCATTGTCTGACACCTTAAACTCATGGTTCTTCCCCGCCACAACACAACAGATCTAATCATGTCTCAATGGTTGAAATTTCAGGGCCTTGGCCATTGGAGTCTCATACCAACATAAAGACTAATCAGAATCTCGAATCCGATTAATATAAATTCAGACTGGGCATAACCCCGTGGACATAGGCAGTTGTCGAACCACGTAAAATTTTGTGTGCGCTTTTATTTTACTACATATATTTTATATCTGTCTTGGATACACTTCGTCCCATATGAGTCCGAACATCAAAGTCCGAAGACACCTTAGACGGTGTATAGAAACACACACGTATATCTGTAAAAAACAAATACCAACTAAATATACATACAATTACAATGAGAAATTTTCCTTATATCTACTGCTATGAAATTTTAATTGGTCCAAGTGAGAAAATATGCATACAATTATGTTTCTTTTAATGGAACCAATTGTAAAACCCTAGAAAATACAATTTTCTGAAAAAGGATAAAACGGTAATTTCGGTTGAAAATCCGGAATTTTTTTAGATCTCGGATGACAAAATGGACTTCATCGTTGAAATCGTCTCGCAAAATCTAGCTACCACGTCGAATTTCATCGAATTCCGAGATAGTCAGAATTTCACGTTTTTCGAGGCACCGAGGTAAAGACGGACACTTGCACGTGATGAGTGTTTCTGCAACAGGCCACGGTCAAGTGCATCATACAAACAAGAGGCCAAAGTGGGACTCATAGAGAGATGTGCAATATTAATGATTGTATAAATCCAGCTACTGATAAGGAGCAAGGAGAATCCAGCTTAATGAGAGGTCGCACGTAAGATGAGATAGAGACACTCCAAACTGACCATCTCTAATTAAACCAGGATGGGAGAAAAAAAAAGAGGGAAGAGAAGAAGGAAAAATACAGAGTTTTTAGAAAGAGAATCTCTAACTTCTAAATTTCCCTAAGGACGGATTTAGTTTCCCAAGCGAGAAAGAAGAGTAAAGTTTTATCCTCATGACAAAGAAATTTCACATCGAGATCAGAATCGAGAAGTTGACTGTACCCAAGAGGTAGGGTCTTCCTACTTGGTTGTTCTGACTAAAAGCCAGAAAATTTATTTTTGGAAGTTGTGAGGTCAGAATGGCCATGCATCTTGGCCACAAAGAAAAGGGACATCGATTGGACGGGGACTCATCCTCGACAAGCTCACTTGATTCGATTGTTTAGATACCGGATCGAGATTCGGACTGAAATCATTCATGTGGAAATTGCTTGCATGTTATCGCTTGATAGGAATAACATGATTGACGTGTGGAGAATGAGATTGTTAATGCATGCTAAATTGATGCTAACATGATTGTTTGAATTATATGGAATATAACGTATGACTGGTTAGAATTCAGCTATATATGAATTGGCATGGATTGCATCTATATGCATGTAAAGATCGTTGGCCTAATGCAAAAGGGAAAAATTATGATGTTAAACGCCCATTCGTGAATGTGTGCGATGGCTCGAACAGACAACGTCGGTAATCTACGCCTAATAATTGGAAACAAAGAAATAAACGAGAAAATCACGTGTGTCATCGAGCAATAGTAGACCCTCCAAGGTGAAAGTCCCAATTCACATGCTAAGACATGCATCACCTGGTGAAAGTCCGTGAAAACAAGACTTTACGGCCTATCCACGTGTGACTCCCGAAAAGACGTGGCCCATAACAACATTAACAGAAAAGGATTATAAATCAAAAATGAGTATCGAGGTTGTCCAATGAGTGAGTCATCAAGTGAAACACCAATGACTGCTTTCACTAAGGCCAGATGCTGTAGGGAGCTCTGGTCAGACCTTCGTGGTATGTCATGAATGGTCTCATCTCATGATATATAACCATTCCATGTGAATTGTACCAAAGGGAATGGATGTTTGTTGTGCACTCATTGCATGCGCATTTTAGGTGGGGAGGTCTCAGAGGGAGAATCTGTCCACGGCATCAGCCACCTGGTCGCGGAATAAAATTTTCAAAATGAGGTACAACGGGCGACGAAGCTCATCCAGGACCTCAATTGTTAAGAAAAAGGCCAAGCCTGGCCTTGTTTTGTATTTTGTAAAATTTTGGGTAAAAAACCCAGTTATGTAGTGTTACAGGGACAAAGAGTTGTAATTAAACTCGTTTTTCATAATGAATACAATTTGGAAAGTTTATCTAAAAGTTCATGGGATGCTCCTGGAATGAAAAGGCTATTTGCATCGAATTTATGGTGTTTTAGAAAGGAAGAAAAGAACCAGAGGCGCAAAACCGCATCGGGCCACGCCTACTGGGGTTTATGTCGCGACAGAAATCGTGTCATGACACAACCACAGCCTGGCGCAAGACAAGACCAGGTTACGTGTAGGGCCACATGCATGCTCACGATAAAGCCTATCAAGGCTGTGACAAGAAGGCACACGATAACGCATGAAGTTCGCAACCCTATGGTCGGGCACGCTGACAAGGACTCGCCGAGACAGAGAATTTTTTGTTGCAATGAGTTGTCAGTTTCATGTCGCGACATGATACACTGTGTCAGACACGGGTCTTCTACTATGTGGGCTGCTGTTGCAACAGGATTTGCCTCTGTTTGCGATGTCCCGGTGCAAGCTGGTCCGGTCATGACAGATTCCTCCGTCGAACAAATACGGTCGCCCCGTGTCGCCGGCCAGAGATTTTGTGTCGCGACAAGGTCGGGTTGGGATCGACAAACTGGTATCGCATGCAGGGCTCCCGCCGCGATGTAGTCGCCCACCTGCAAGGCGACAGGGTATGGGCAACTTGAGGTTTTGTGTCGCGATCCTACCCGATCCACCGCTTCAAGGCGACTCGCTTTAAATGAAAAGAAAATGTGGTTGATTTTCAAATTTTAGAAAACTGGTCCTGAGAGAGGAACAATTTTTCTTTGAGTCGCCACTACTTTTGTTGTTATTTTATAAAAGGGAAACCAAGTAAGAACAAAACCCCAATGACTATGGGTGATAAAAGCGGTCTCGCGAAAAACTAGATTGGTTCGGATTAGATTAATTATCCGAAGGTGTACCTCATATGAGGTAGCACTCTCTAGGCCCTAACTCGGTCTCATTTGTTAACTGGTGCGTGGAGCATATGGGTCACAACCGATAGTTTCCAGTTGGAACATACAACTTGATCGACTAACCTAATTTGCAGATTCAAGATGCTTAAAAACAATAACCAAAAGTGGCAAATGGCGCTGCACTCTGGTCCTAGCCAAGCGCTAGTAAGTGAAAGTTAGTCGATATTTTGAGCATACACAATCTCTCAACAGATATCAAAGCAAAGGAAGCCAGGGAGAAACCATACATGGTATCTAACCACTCATTGATGCTAACACTCAGGCAACCATATCTATTCATCCCGGCAAAACGCTCAACAAAACACTAGATTATTAGTGCTTAACTAATCACCCTTGACTCAAGATGATCTTGATTCTTAAGAATCCAAAATTGAACTACATTAACCTGAACTAAACCCCATTTGTGACCCTAAACATAGCCCTAATCGATCTCGATGAATGGGCCAAACTCAGCAAAGGTCACGGCTTCACTAAATTAAAATTAGACGTACCCATAAACCTAAAAATCGGGCTGATCCACTCTAACCATCGATCCGTTGAGAACAATTTGAAAAAATTTTTCGTAAATATCTACAGAGTAAGGAAACCAAAATACAAATGGTGTACAATTTCGATAATCGAATGACTAAGAACCGGCTACCAAACAAAACAAAAGTAGCCAAACTTTCATTCTTAAACCGAACTCAATGAACTGGTCGATCCGCTTCCCCAACTACCAACAGATTGAGAGAGACTCTCAAATTTTTTCAAACCTTCCTCTGAGAGCCGGAATCCAAAAACAACCGGCGTAGAAACCACTCGAATGATCGAATCTATAATAAACTACAAAGACCAACCGTTGGTCTAGCAAATCGAATTTAATGAACTGATCGATCTGTTTCCAAACTGGTCACGAAGAGATTTGTCACACTTCACCTCTACTGGGCAATGCAAATGTGAGCTAAGCACTTACGTAAATCCTCACCATATCGGTAACAACTAGAGACCATGGAAGCGGTCAGATTGCTTCGCTTAAACCCGTATAAAAATTCTTCTAAACTTGTGATTTTATAAAATTCCCCAAGAAAGATAACAATACATACAAAGATATATCCCAAACCCGTATATACAAATTTACACTTTCAAAAATACAATATGCAACCAACATAATCTTCAAAGCCTCGTGCCCATCACATTTTCACAAAACAAAACCATGTACATACATATGCTCAACTGCATAAATTCAAAGTATTTCCTTACACAAGTTATTTAATACATAAGATACTAAAAGTCGAGAATCCTAATATGCTCCAAGGTTCCACAAGGTTCTGCACCGGAAAATAGTTTTAAAACAGAAATAAATGAGCTAAACGAGCTCAAGGAGGAATGCTTTATACAATGTTTGCTTTTTCTCGAAATATCTCAAAATCAGAAACTATCTTTTTTAAGACATTTTCGTAAACTTTGTTTGTTTTGTTTTTAAAAGTTTCTAAACTTTCATATCATTTCGCTTACTTCGCTTTAAAAAGTTTTAAACTTTCATACTTGTTTGTTTGATTTGCTTTGTTTTCTTTAAAAGTTTATAAAACTTATAAACCTCTTTCTTGTTTGCTTTACTTTGCTTTTAGTGTTTATAAACTTTCATAAACTGCGGGAGTCTGGCTTTAATCGCTTGCTTAAAGTTTATAAACCTTTCATAAACAAGGGAGCCCGACCACTGCTTGTTTTAAAAATTTATAAACTTTTCATAAACACGGAAGCACTGACTGCAAAAACCCAAAGGCTGATTCAAAACTCCAGATGGAAAATGTTTATAAATCAAGACAATCCACCAAGGCCTTCTCGCTTGTTGTAAATTTAGTAAACACGGAGTCTCTGGCTTCAACCGTTTCCTATGGGAGCGGACCCGTCCGCATCACCTAGGTGGAAGAGCCTTGGCCTAATCCCTCTTTCCGAGGCAATATAGAATGACCTTAGTCTACGCCACCATAATTTAGCTAGCGCGGTTAACCCTATATACCCAAGACGCGCTACTTGCCTTTAAATGCCATGAAGTATGAAATTAAGTTTGTCGACTGAAAATCTAAAATCATGAACTACGTCCTAACACCACCGCGCACGTACGGAATACCTCTAACTGGTATGCTTGCTTAAAACTAGGGATTTTCATTAGGCCTGTTTTATAAAATATACTTTTGTTTGCTTGCTTGCTTGCTCTTTGAAAGATGGTTTTACAACTCAAAATCATTGCTTGCTTTAACTGGTTTACAATCAAAACCATTAAATACCAGCGTAAAACAGTTTATAATAATACACTAGTATTTGAAAAATAGGTTTAGAACACTCACCTTTTTGTTTACCAAAACTTGAGCACACTCAATAACTTTCCGCTGGCTTTTAGCCTACACTCAAACGACATTACAGCAGAAAAATATTAAACACCAAGGGAGAGCTAGAAACTTAACGTGATCGCCACGTCACTTTAGGGTCACACAACATCTATATAACCAATAAACAATAAACCTTGAGCACTAAAAAGCCCCTAACAAAAAAAAAGTCTACTCATTTTGGTAAACTTTTTTCCAATAATACTGACTTTATTACTCCAAAAAATTATTCAACGGTCTTCAACATTATGAAATCCCAGATCAGTCCTTTTATATATCCACGACATCTCTTTAAATTTTCACTGTACCCCTTCTCTAAGGCCCTCAAACTATTACAACACAAGTTACAACATTTTACGCCTCATTGGTTAGCTCATCAATCACCTACTGTGTTATCCTTGATTCAATTCAACTCCAAACAAATGGTTTTCACTCATTTAGCTATGGTTTAAGGTTTCTTCTCCAATTGAATCATCCAATGTGGATCACCAAAACTCAAGTATTGTATTTTACATCTAGATTACTCAAATTGCGTAATGTAATCTACACATAGCTCCACTTTTGAAAATTTATGGGCAATTTGGGTTATAATTTGTATGCACTTCCTTTAGATAACTTATTACCTTGTAGTCTATTTCCTACCTAGAATTTTGAATCACTCAATTTGATGAGTGAAACTCCAATTTATGGCCAAAACACTAAGCATCAATACCAAATGTAGGTATAACCAAGTGAGCTACACTGAGCTCACCTTTCAGTCCGTATTTGGAAGCCTTAGAGCTACAATTTGCTCTTGGTACCTTCTATACATTTGTAGCCCTATCTCTTATGGTTCTTTACCAATTGGAATCAATTCATTTGGATGATTATAACTTAATCTATAGTCAAAACAAGAACAGGGGTTTTTACAAAAATTTTGACAGCATTTCCTTAAAAACCTAACATTCTCCTTTTACAACCATTCTCAAAACTAACACATGGAATTTATCTAAACCACACCAAAACACTTGTGTTGGTGGTTTGGGACTTCATACAACCAAACCCTAGGTAAAATCCACTATACTGTCCACCAACTATACAAACCATAAAATACGACTTGACCCACGCTTCATACCAACTAGGGTTTTACTCAATGCTAGCTTCAACAAATCTAGGGTTAGGATGATCTCTCAACCAAAACCCTAGGTTTGGAACAAACCAATCTCTATAGAAAACCCTAGCAATCACACCAATAACCCTAGACATCAAAATACACTTGATCCCATACAAGAAAATGATATAATTGCTCTTCCTTCTTCTCTCCTCTTCTTCCTCTTTCTCTCCTCTCTCTTCTCCCTTTTCTCCTCCAACTGAAGTTCTAATAAAAATGAGACCAAAATGAAATCTTGTTTGTCTCATCTCCCTATATACTCTCAAGTTTCTTTAATCACAAATAGGTCCTCAATCACTTAAATATTTCCAACTAACTTTTGTTATTTCTAAAAATGGCATACACTCTTCCTATTTATGGCTTTCTATCTCCTTTTTTGGAAAATTATAACCCTTACTCCTTATTCTACTACAAAATTCGGTCTAATCAATTTATCATTTCACAATTTATCCTAAAAACCACTTAAAAAAATATTACAATGACACCTAAATAATTAAGAAAATCTTTTGGTATTCACATGCGCCCTACCTACATCGCACTGCATACACCCTCTCGGGACGGGGCGTTATAGAGAGAGACTCTCAAAATTTTTCAGAACCTTCCTCAAAGATTCAGGAATCCAACAAAACAAATGGAGTACAAATCCGACTCCGAATGACTGAGAACCGACACAAATGGCGCCAAAGACCCAAACTACTATTTCAGCAAACTGAATTCAATGAACCGGCTGATCTGGTTTCCCAACTAGTTCAGCCGGTTGATAGAGGCTCTCAAAATTTGTCAAAACCTTCCTCAAAGAGTCAAGAATCCAACAAAACAAACGGAGGCTAAACTTGACCAATGATCGAGAACCGACAATAATAAACGGTGCCTAGTGTCCTAACATGAGTCCGCAAACAACAAAGGCAAAGAAAAGCATAAAAGAAATGGGAGAAGCATATAAATTTCGTACCTGTAAGATTCACAGCTATTCCCCCCTTTTTCTTCTTTCTTTTCGCTTAGAAAACCAGGTATCCACTCCTTCAAATCGGTCGGAACTCCTCTTCAAAAAGAGAGACCACGCCCCTCCGGATTTAGATAAACTCTCATTTCCTCATTTTCTCCCTTTTTCCTCTCTTCTTCCTCCCTTCCCTTTTTGATCACCTCTCCACGTTTTTCTCTTATTTCCATCTCCCTTTCTATGAGCCTACCCATTTTGCGCGCCAATCTTCAGTCCTGCGAACTTCCCCAGCTTCATAAACACTCCTCTATTCCCTTGGTCCATAGCTGGCCACATTTACTCCTTTGCTTAACCACCAAGTATCCAAGTGATACCTGGCAGGCTGGGTAAGCAACCCATAACATATTCAAAACTGGATCCAACCCATGCCTAGGGACTGATCTGGGGGCTTATGGGCCCGATCCATATAGGATTTGGGCACCAAAAATCACAAAAATTAAATACCTCACGCAAGCTTTCACCATGCAATCGGTTGTACAAATTCCAACTGGTCGATTCGATTGAGAAAAAATTTGAAATTTTGAGAATATTCCTTGAAGAATAAGGAGTCCATGAAAAAAAACGGTGCTTGATTCCGAGTCCAGGTGAGGGAGATGGCACCAAACAAGCCTTATGTTCGAACGAACCCGCTTCTAGTAATGAACTTCAATTGAAATCAATAGAGCTGGCTGATCCGTTACTAAAATTCTCATTTTTCAGTTACTCCTCAATGAGTAAGGAACTGTGTGCAAACGGCACTCAATTCCGAAGTTCAACGAGGGAGGCGGATCAACGCTTCCTGGCACCAATTCGACATACCCAATAAACTCCGACGAGCTAAACCTTGTAGCCCCACTTGAGCCTGCAGACGACAAGCATTAACCGACACTACGACACCTCAAGTCAACTAATACGATGCACTGAAAAGGACCACATACTGAACCACCAATGAGACCGACTTGCTTCAAAGGGCCCTACCAGCTATGAGAACGATGGCATGCGACACCCATAAGATAAATGGGCCATTGAAATAGACAAAATGGCGGGTTCACAAAGGCACACGCTTGCAATGGCCGCGGCTAGCTGCCATCATGGCCGGGTCGATTTTTACGTCGCGACATTATTTTTGAAATCGCCACGCGAACGCTTCAATAAGAACTGAAGTCTGCCGCGATAGAGAATTCGTCGCTGATGGTTAGTTTGTTCGTGTCGCACACCCGCCATAGGGTCGGTCAGCGATACCGCTACTGCGCCGCCACGTAGAGTCTGGGCGCTGCTGCGACGAGCACGTTCATGCTCACAAGTAGTACATCGACACACTCCGCGCAACATTGCACTGGTTGCATCACACAATACTACGAACACCGCCTCATGGCGATCGTTAAAAAAATGAATTCTAAATGTACACTACACCAATATATGCATAACTTATTCAGACCACTTGCATCAAGTAGATCATTGACATCTCCAACTAATGCTGTCATGAATAATGGCTAGATTCCTCAAAATTGATTTTGTTTATAATAATAAACAATGACTTTTCCACTCTATTTAAAACAAAGCCTCTATTATTCATGGCTACGATTTGTAACGAAAATTTATAATTGTACTAAATGATTATATTGATTTTAATTTTACAAGTGAGGAATATTTTTAATAATATATATAGCCAACATAAATAAATTATTTTAGTTTGTTAAAGTTCAATATAATACTGAATACTATAATTTTAAGTGAATGGAGTACATATACACTTTACTTTTAAGGGAGCCTTTGTTTCAAATCAAGTCATGATGCTACTGTTGTTGATGGGAAGGTTGTGGGTCATAATCTTTGAATAAGTTGTTGATACAATTATTACTACATCGACTTTTGCCCCTTTACAACTAGGAATTAGTAATGCAAATGACTTTTCTACCTAATGGGAAGACTCCAAAGTCTTGAATAAAAGGATTGAAAAAGTAAAATTTTATATTTATTTAAATAACATTTCATTTTTTAATTGAAAAGTAAGTAGATCTTTCAATTATAATAAAAGAATCAATACATTATTTTAGTATGTAATCGACTAAAAAATAAGTAAACAAATGGAGGATAAATATCATAAGATCTACAATTGATGATGGAATATTGTCTAAAAATCTAAATTCTAAAACAATTATGATATAAGAATCATGTCTTTTAATTCAATTTAATATTATAATTAAAGAGAATTTAAAAGTATTATATCTATTACCTATGGATAATATAGGATTCAATTGTTATTTTTATTTTGACACTGAAATTTAATGTATGGAGCTTGCTCACATAATTTCATTTACTGGACCACTTGTATCCATTCATGCGAACCCGACAGACCCTTCCTAATTACAGGACCCCAACTCCACAAGAACCTCCCACCTGCCTCGCTCGACCGACAAGCCATTACTGCCTGTCTAAAACCGCTTAAACCTGCCAAAATCGTGAGTTTATAAAAATTCTTTTCACTTTTCATCAAAATCACCCTTTGGGGATGACCAAAATCGGTTGAAGATAACGAATGATTTGGTCAAACCCAACTAAAATCACCCGTAAAAAATATATAAACTCCAATATTTTCCAAAATCCAACTAAATATCATTACAACCTGTTTCTCTCAAACCATGCATTTATTGTTTACAAAAGGTAATTACAAATATACAACCAAAATCTAAATATATGTTGTTCAAGTACATATCCATCTCATATAAAGTTTACATCATAGGGCATAACTACACCTATATAGACAACAAAATGATTACGCCTTTGTCCGCTGATAAGACACAAACAGAATATAAATACAAATGAACAAACAAGTTAGTGCAACTTAAGATATATATATATCATAAACGCTAATACGACAATTTATCATTTGTCGAGCACTTCACAAACCCCCATGTATATCACGAATTATTTGACCATCACGGAGATATAAAACTAACGCCAACGAAGCCTTGTCGTCACTTCCAACCACTACGCTACGGACCCATCGCATCGCACGTAGGGTGCTAAAGCTTATCACTGAGCAACTACAATACGGAATTTACTTCATCGCAATTGTAGTGTTAAAACTCTGGGCAACTACGAGCGGAATTTACTGCATCGTCACGTAGTGCCAACTATACACATAGTTAACTACGTTTTTTTTTTTCGTAATTGTTCGCATCGCAACGTATTTCGTGGTACTTATGAAACCGAGCAATCACAACTGAATTTTCACATCGTCGCAAGCAGCTAAATTTATTTATTTATTTTTGTGAAATGAATTATGACTCGAATTTGATCGCGCCGTCACATAACGCTTAAATCTCATTATATTCCAACTACCATGTTCATTACCAACATAAACCAATTACATGAAATTGAAAGATTCATGGCTAACCACTACCCTTCGAATCACAAGATTCCCTCGGGCCGGGCGCTCTACGAGGTTCGTGACTTCGCTCCCGCGTCATTGTTCACAACTACAAATTAATCATAACTCCATAATCCACTATATACACTCATTCCTAAGTATTCTTATTCCTGAATCTATTTTACTTGGGAATTCGAACTAACTTCATCGATCATCCCAACTTGCTACGATATTTCTACGCCAACTAATAAATTACGTATTACACTAGTGGACAGTTTGTATTACTCTATTTTACGGGGTCTTAACTTTACATTTGACACTATCTCTTTATACTATTTTAAATCTAAGGTTCTAAGGGTTCTTCTTAAATTGAATCACTCAATTGAGTAATCGAAGCTCAAGTTACATCTAAAACAACCTGACTACTCCTATGTCCAAAGTTGGAACTAGAATTTGGCTTGCATAATGGCCCACTTTGAGTGAATTTTTAGGCACTTAGAGCCAGAATTTGACGATTCTGTTCTTAAGTTTGGTTCTCCTTTAGTCTATTTGACGTAGCCACTTGAATCACTCAAATCGCATAAGAAATGAGGAAGTTATACAAATACGAAAACCGGTCAACCGAAAGGATCGTGGTGTACTTCAGACACCCTAAAGTGTACCGCACACTCAAGCGCCGCTGCACTGCACACTACTGCTCACTGCATAACCTCTGAAATGTGCCTAATTTTGCTTCTTTTGCCACTTTTGCTACCAATTCACTTCCATATAACTTCTATAATCTATAACACCAAGAAACATCATGGAAATCATCCAAAATTAACCCCACAACACTGACCGCGCTAGCCAACCTCAAACCTCAAAAAAAACCCTGTTAAAACCAAGAACAATACCTAATATCTACCAATTTTATAAAACCAATATACTTGATGATTCCATGTTTCTTACATCAATTGGGCTTTACACCTATAACCCCAACAATTTAAAGGTTCATGTGCTCTTGCACAAACCAAGACCAGTGAGAAACTAATCTCCATACCAAAAACCCATTCATATCAAAACCCAAAAAATAAGGATTCCATACCTGATCTTCTTCCTCTTCCTTCTTCTTCCTCTCTCCTCTCATTTCTTCGCTCTCCTCTCACCAAATCGTATTCTAACCTTTTGTGAGATCAAAATGTGATTTTGGCTCTATTTTTCCCATTTTGAGATTTTAGCATTCCCTTTAATTTGCAAGAGTCCCTCAACACTTAATTCCAATTGTAACTTTTGAAATTCCTACTATGGCCCATCTCTACAATCTCAAATTTTTGATTTTCATATATTCTTTGCTTAAGGACCATTGTACCCTTTGGTTTACTACCACAAATTTCGGTCCTATAATTTATCATTTCCTACTTTAGTCTCCGCACTATAATGTGATACTTGTACTCTTATACACTCTACAAAGACATGTGTACTCGTACACTCTCGACGGTAAAGCAAAATCCTCTTAGGAACATTTCGTCTCTCAAATGAAACAACCCCAAACAAAAGGAAGGAACATACTCATCCCGGAAATAATCGAGGGTCGATGGCGCAGATCCGGGGCCTCTCGTTCCCAAGTAGCCGCCCCTCCCTAAGGATTCTTCCATAAGACTTTAACTAATGGAATCACTTTGCTTCAACACCTGTTCCTTGCGATCTATCATTCACGTATCTCTTCATAAGTCAAATTCTCTTTTAATCAACTGTCAGTTTCAATACATGTGAAGATCCGGGATATATTTCCTTAACATCGACATGGAATGTATCATGTATCTTTGATAACTCAAAATCTCAATTTGTGGTTACCGTCCTACCTTACCTACGATCTCATATATCCAATATACCTCACTGCTTCGCCTGCTTCCAACAAATCTCAACACACCTTCCAAGGTGAAATCTTCAAAAGACTCGTCACCTATCTCGAACTCCAAGTCTCTACGCGGCTGTCCGCATAACTTTTCTGTCCGTCTCTTGCTATTTTTGGTTATCACTGAATAATCCTCACTTTCTCCAAGGATTCAGACTAGTTCAGTGGCCTACTAGTCTCTTTCACCAACCCCATCCCGACACCGAGTCCTGGCATTTCACTCATACATTCTCAAATGGAGCCATTTCTATAATCGGTTTGATAGGCTATTACCGAGGGCAACTCCATTAGTGCCAGTGAGTATCCCAACTCCTTTGAATTCCATCACACTAAGCTCTCAAAGATATCCCTCTAACGCCCGAATAAATTCTCCGACGCCATCTGGTTCGAGGATGAAATGCTATGTCAAGTGTAGGCGAGTACCTAACGCCGCTTGCAAACTAGGCCAAACCCGGATGTGAACCTGGGGTCTCGATCTGACACTATCGAAACTGGAACCCCATGAAGTCTCACTATCTCATCCACATACAATTTAGCCAACTTTTCTAAAGAATCCTCAACATTAACTGGTAGGAAATGGGCAGACTTTGTTAATCGATCAACTATAACCCATATTGCATCATGTTGTCTCTGAGTCCGGGGAAGACTACTACAAAATCCATAAAGATCCTTCCCATTTCACCATGAATGACAAAGGTTGTAGTATACCATGTTTCGATGTTCAATCTTGACTCAATACATGTTGTGCAATTTAGATATTAATTTCGCTTATCTCTCTTCATACCTCTCCACTAAAGAAGGGTCTTTCGTAGTCCTATACATCTTAGTACTCCCGGATGCATTTTCATACGCCGAAGGAGCGTGTTCTTCCATGATTTCTTTCTTCAACTCTATCACAATCGGGACACATAATCTCCCCACCCAACACTAGTGTCCCATCACCTCGAAGGTGAAGTTATCATATCCAAATTTTATCTTCGCTTCTTACCATCAAATAATGGTCCCCAGCTTGTGTCTCTAACCTCGTCCATCAACAACGGGTCGAACATGAAAAGTCATGCATTAGAGTACCCGACTACTGGCTCTAAACCACCTCTACAGATCTCAAGCCTACTAGCATTGTCAAGTATTCGCTTGCCGAGTTAGGAATTAGAGGGCTCGCTTAGTACGCATCCGGCTACTACATTTGCCTTGGTCTGTGGTATTCACAGTGCAAATATAGTCCTTGATGAGTCTCTATCCACCCTCCTCTGTCTCATGTTGAAATCTTCGAGAACAGATACCGCAGCTTTCGTGGATCAGAAGATTCCGTAAGGTACTCCATAGAGGTAGTGTCACTGATTCTAATCGCTTAACACTACAAATCTTAACTCTAAATCGTGGCGTTGGATAGTTTACTTCATGCTCTTAATTGCCTCACATAAGCTATCACTCTATCATGTTGCATCAACACACAACCTAAACCTTGCTTAGAGGCATCACAATATAATCAGAACCTCACTTCCTGCTGAAAGTGTAAGTAATCGGTGCGTGAGTCACTTTTGCTTAACTCATCGAAACCGCTCGACAGCTTCCTGACCGCATGAACTTTTCTTCTTCTGTTAACTTGTTAATGAGAGCCTATTCGAGAACCCTTCTACGAATCCTTCTATAAGAACTACCAAACCTTAAGAAATCAATTTCACACGCTCGGGTGGTTTCCAATCTACAATGGCCCTATTTTCTCGAGGCCCATCAAATAATTCATGGATACCACATGTCCCAGCAATGCTACCTGATCTAAATCCAAAATTGGTAATCATGAACTTTTGTAATGAGCTGGATGTTCCTCCCAGTTTGTAATATTATCCTAGGTGCTCGCATGCTCTTCTTACTAATTTTGAATATACCAAGATATCATCAATGAAGACTATAACGAATCCTATCTTAAATAAGGTCCGAAGACACGACCATCAAATCCATAAAGGTTGCTGGAGTTGAAGAAATGGAATCTGCATTACCAAAATTCATAATGCCCATCTAGTTTCTCATACCGCCTGAACATCTTCCCTACGATTTCAAATGATGATACCGACGAGATCTATCTCGAGAAGACTTTAGTCTTGTAGCCGATCAATAGATCATCGATTCTGGCAATGATACCGATTCCGGATGGTTACTTTGTCGTAGTCATTTCAATCGATACAAACGATATTCCCATCTTTCTTTTCTGTCAAACAACACCGGGAAATTCCCACGGTGATGTACTCATCTTAACGGCGACTTTACTCTCAACAATTTCTTCCATTTGCACCTTCAATTCTTTAGCTCACAGCCATCCGCACGCGCTATAGAGATGGGCTCTGTGTCAGGCGCTAGCTCAATCTCGAATTCAATCTCTATCCGCTGTAACTCGGATCCGAAAGATCAAAGAACTCGCTCACCATGTGAACTTTTGCCAACTCAGATCTCACTATTGCGCATTCGAATGCATACACCAAGTACCGGGCATGTTTACGGAGCATCTTGCTCGCTTGCATTACGCCGATTAAACTCAGAGAGCATCTTCCCTCTCCACAAAGATCACTTCGGTTCCCCTGTGCTGATTCAAACTGGTCTCTTCCTCGTAGCAACCGACGCTGGCGTTTAGCTAACCAATCCATGCCTGCACGATGTCAAAGCCATGAATATCGAGTACTCATTAGATCGCACCGAACCCATGATTTGCTATAGTCACTTTACTCCCCTTGCACTCTCATTCAATAAGTGAATCACCCGCGGGAAGTAACACTACCATACTACACCTGGCCATTCTACTCGATCCCGACTCTCTATGAACTCCCAAGAATAAAAGAATGGTGGCTCCCGAGTCCACCAATACATGAGCATCGTGATCAACAAAGAAATGGGTATGGCGGACCACACTGGGCAAGACGTCGCCCGCCGGGCTACCCCATACTGCACCCGACTGAGGTCTACCTCGTCTGCTCCTGAGGGTCTACGAAGGGGTCCCTCTAGGGTATGCCTCTACCGCCTCCGCCACTAGCCGCCATGCACCCGCAGGTCCCTCCGCCCCGGGTCTCCCCATCGGTTCACGACCCCACTAGTCCGGCCCAAATGTAGATATGGCCTCCGACGGACTCGATGTCACCGCACTGACAAATTCTCATGAATGGCCCTCCTGGCCGAATCTGAAACACTCAGTCCTGCCCTAAAGGCACTCACCGGAATGTGATCGGCCACACCACGCACACTGGCCTGGCCTCTAACTCGCCTCGGCTCTCGACCGTTGATGATCGAACAACTCGACCGCCCGGGGTCTCCGACCGCTGTCGACTGCGGACCATGCTGCTGGGCGCCTGACCACCTTAGGCATCTTAATCGCCTCTCCCCTCGAAGGACTAATGTATCAGCTCCTCTTCCGACCGAAATGTGATTCGACTCTCGGCGGTCTCGTGCACTGCACTCTAGTGGCTGCCCCACCAACCGCCCCATATCTGGTATGCGTGATGCAGATGTCACTATCACCCCAACCGCGAGGTTAAGACCGCCATAAATCTATTGATCTTCTCTTGTTCATTCTCTCGAAGAAAGGAATCCAGCGAATCAACTCAAAACTTCTTTTCACTGACCGAGGAGTCCCCTGTTCCAATCTATAAACCTTCAACTTGGCATCTTTATAGCTGAAAAATCTCCAGAATTCTCTGAACTCCGCCATAAGGACACCCTCTAGGTGTGCTCGATGCTCTTCCACTACCCTTCTTCTGCACAATCTTTATGAAGGCGCATTAGGAGACCGCTCCTCGTACACCATCATCTGAAAATCTTCGTTTGCCTCATCCAAGAGCAACGCCTTCCTGGTCTCCGCTACCATCATACGGCCATACCAATTCTATGGTGCGCTCAATCGATATCCTGCACTTCCTCGCGCACAATAAGGCCAAGTAGTATCCGTGCGATCCGTCGAACCCACCGAATAGTCCCGTAGGCCTGGGTCGATCGACCGTGATGGTCAGGTGGGTGGGGACCGCACGTTGATGTACCTGCCAACTCGCTTCTCTAACTCGTGGGTGCTTCTACGATCGTCACAAGGCCTGACGACTGATGCTACATGTTGAAGAATGTGTAATAGCACATTCATATGGGATAACAAACGATTATTTCCAAGTTCACCCACTAACTCAATATAATCAAGTATGATAATTCCATGCAATATAACTCACAATTTAATTATATCATAATATGTTGAATTCAAGTACTATAACTTATGCTTAGCTTATGCAAATCAATGAAAACGTAACTTGAAATCAAAGAATGATGTGTACATAGAATAACTTCATGCCTTAAGCATAACTAGCACATAATTTGTGCTAAATAGTTCAAACTTTCTTAAAACTTTCTTTCAACCGAACGAGAACCCGCCTCGATACCAACTTGATGCACTTCCTAATGATTAGGACTGGCCGGCGAATTCCACAAAGAACTCCCCAAACAAGCCTCGCTCGACCATTAAGTTACCATGAAGCTGTCGCTAAAACCGCTAAAACGCTTGAAAACGTAATATAAAAAAAATTTACCTTTCTATCAAAATCACCCCTTTAGATTTAACGAAAAATCCCAAGCAAAGATAACAACGCATCTGGGCATTCAAACCTCGGTAAACTAAAATCACTGTAAAATATATAAACTTCCAATATTTTTCCAAAATCCAACTAAATTTCATTACAACCTGTTTCTCTCAAAACCATGCATGCATGTTTTACAAAAGGTAATTACAAATATACAAATTCAAAATCTAAATATATGTTGTTCAAGTACATATCCATCTCATACATAAAGTTTTACATCATAGGGCATAAATCGCCCACCTATATGCATAACAAATGATTACGCCTATTCACAGCACACAAGAGAATATAAATAGCTACAAATGAACAAACAAGTTAGTGCAACGGAAGATATATATATATCATAAACGCTTAACATGACAATTTATCATTTGTTTTATAATCACAAAACTTCCTATGTATATGCTATCCTTTAATTATTTTGACCATCACGCGATCGGGAAACCAACTTCAACGCGAAGCTTACTAAGTCACTCAACCAATTACTGCCACGGAATTTCATCGCGATCGCACGAGGGCGCTAAAGTTTATCACCGAAAGCAAATCACACGGGAATTTCATCGCATCGCAACCAGGCTAAAACCTCGCGCTGCGATGAATTTCATCAGACCGTCACAGTGCCAACTATACAAATAGTCAACTAATGACGGAATTTCTGCATCGCAACGAGCGCTTTATACTTCCTTCTATGAAACCTGAGCAACCACGAACGGAATTTTCGCATCGGGCCGCACGCTACAATGATTTATTTATTTTCGCGAGCTTAATTATGTGACGGAATTCATCGCAATACATAACGCCAACCATTATATCTTAACTACCATGTTCATTACCAACATAAACCAATTACATGAAATTGGAAAGGATTCAAGGGCGTAACCACTTACCTTGAATCCACAATTTCGGGCTGCCGCCTCTACGAGGTTCGTGGACGTGCCGCCTCCGTGCCTTTGTCAAGAAACCACAACCAAATTAACTATAACTTCCATATAACGGCACTATATACACTATTCTATATTTTATTCTCTAGGAATCTATTTTACTTTAGGAATTGGAATCAATCTCATCGGATCATCCTAACTTAAGTTATGACATTTTCATGCTAACTAGTCAAATTACCGGACATAATTAGGGATACAGTTTGTATACTCATTTTTTACGGGTCTAACTTCACATTTGACACTATCTCTTATACTATTTAAATCTAAGGTTCTAAGGGTTCTTTCAAATTGAATCACCTAATCTGAGCACCAAAGCCTGCTATCTGCAACTGACTACTTCCATGTCCAAAGTTTGAATCTGTAATCTACTAAGACACTACCACTCTCATTTAATTTTTGTGCCACTTAGAGCCAGAATTTGACGATGCTTATTCTTAAGTTTGGTCTTCCTCGTTTTATTTTACGTAGCCACTTGAATCACTCAAATCGATGTTAAACGGCAAGCTTACTACCAAATACGAAAAACCTATCGGAATCGAAAATGTAATGCGCGTATTCTAGAACTTTAAAGCGCGCACTGCACACTTTATTTTCCGGGTGTAACGGGTACACTAACGCTCATACCGTACACCTTCCGAAATTGCCCACTTGCTTCTTTTGCCACTTTTTACTACCAATTCACTTCATATAACTTCTATAATTCATAACACCTCAAACATCTAAATCATCCAAACAACTCCACAACACTCAACTGCGCTATTAACCTCAAACCTCAAAAACCCGTGCTTAAAAATCCAAGAACACTACCTAAATTCACCAATTCCTTTATAAAACCACATACTTGATGATTCCATGTTTCTTACATCAATCGGTATTTTACACTCATAACCTCTTAACAATTTAGAGCGGCCTGGGCGCGCTTCAGACATAAAACTAAAGCACTTCAGTGCGAGAATCTAATCCATACCAAAAAAAACCCAGATTCATGTATCAAAACCCAAAATAAGGATTCATACCTTGATCTTCTTCTCCTTCCTTCTTCTTCCTTCTTCCTTCGCTTTGCCTCCTCTCACCAAATCAGAGCTCCTAACCTTTTGGAGACCAAAATGTGATTTGGTTTTATTTTTCCCATTTTATATTTCTTGCATTTCCTTTAATTGCAAAATGAATTAACACTTTAATTTTCAGAATTTGTAACTTCTCAAATTCCTCTACTACTACTTCCATCTCTACACTAAATTTTGATTTTCATATTCACTACGACCATCAGACTTGGCTTAATACCAGCAAATTTTTGGTTCCACACTTATCATTTCCACTTTGGGCTTCGTAATACTATAACGCGATACTTGACTTCCATACACCCCCTACAAGAATACGTGATCGCACACCTCTCAGACGGCAAGGTTACAAACCACACTTGCATCAAGAGGCCATTGATATCTACACTCATTACCTCAATTAATAGTTCCAAATCGTTGAAATAATTGTTGACAAGCACTAGCACTCACTATTTCTCCACACACAGGTGCATGTAACAAATATACATATTACATACATATATAAAACACATACACACACACACACACACACACACACACACACATATATATATATATATATATATATTTGGGACTGCTGAGTCATTCAAGTGAGGACCACTTGGGCATCAAGTAGGTCATTGATATCTACACTAATGACTTCAATAATAGTTCCAAATTGTTGAAAATATTTGTTGATAAGATTGAAAATATTTGTTATAGATCTCAATCTTATCAATACATATCATTTAACTAGTAGATATCAATGACCCTACTTGATGCAAGTGGTCTCACATGAATTGATATATGGTCCTAAATATATATATATATATATATATATATATATATATGGGTAGATTCATCTTTATATGTTACATCACTTGATGCAACAACTTGTAGATCACTATAAAAAAAATATTTTTTTTTCCTTCTTCAAATCTACTCTTTTTTTATGTGGGACTTAGAAGAATTAATTACATTGAATGTAATTTTTTTTTTTGAAACCTCTCTATATCCCATTTCCCATCCATTTATACATATTCAATTGTTATTTTTTACTTTGACACCAAAATTTAATGGTTAGAGGTTGCTCAAGATACTATTTTTAATGGGACCACTTAGACACTCATGTGAGACCACTTGCACTACAGGGGTCGTTGATATCTACACTAATGACCTCAATAATAGTTCCAAATTGTTGATAAGATTTCAATCTTTATATGTTACATCACTTGATGCAACAACTTGTAGATCACTATAAAAAAAATAGTTTTTTTTCCTCCATATCTACTCCTTTTTTTATGTGGGACTTAGAGAATCAGTAAATCTAATGCTTACATTGAATGTAATTTTTTTAAACCTCTATTCACGTTGAAGATTTTTTTATAAGGATTCAGTTCAAACCTTGTATCCCATTTCACCATTTATCAAGTTTTAATTTTTATTTGAGTTATAAGAGATAATGTAAATTTAGAAAGAAATTTTAATGGTTTTACTTTAAAAAAATCAGAAAATAATAAGAATGATTTGATATGAAAATAAACCAATTTTTTTTAAAAATGTATCTGTCATTGAATAAAAAAAGCTTATCGATTTATGATTAATTGATGACATCGTTAATAAGCATAAATTATATTTATTTAATTTGAAATTACCTTAAACCAAAAATATAGTATAATAAGATTATAAAAACATTTAATCATTTTTTATATAATGTTTAATAATGAATTTTTATGAATATAATTGGTATAATATCAAGAGAAAACGTATTGGAAGTAATAAACGATATATGTGTGATAATTCACAAAGAATATCAAGAAAATCGAACGAACGTTTAATCGTCGAAGAACCGTCTGTTCACGAGGATCGTTCAGTAATAGTTACGTATTTCTTTGAGGCAAATTTGCAGACATTTCGTCTAATATTAAATCGATCACAAAGCACGAGGGTCGACCCAATTCCAGAACTGATGAGATTTCAAAGACAAGTCAAAACACTGAAGGTATGATGTTCGTGATAGTGGGAGTAACAAGTTAATGATCTGAAGGTCGGTTGCTGAACCCTTCTGCTTTCTTTCCTTTCTTCCGCCCAAACAACTTTACTCTTTCCTTGTCGTTTGTTGCCCATCCTCACTGCTACCTCAAATTTTGCCTGATCCCTCTCTTCTGTGTCTCCTTCTGCTGGGAAGCCTATTGCTTATATGGTTTTGTGGATTACCGAAATCCAAAATCCAAAGCTTTCTCAATCTCTTCGCTCCGCAAACCTTTTCTCCGTCTCTTTTTTTTTTTTAAAGTTTTCTGTCTCTTCTTTACTAGTAGTAATCACTCTCATTTTTCGTTTTCCTGCTCTCTCCCTCTGCTCTTCTCCCTTCCTGTGAAAAACCCAAAAAAAAAAAAAAAACAGAGGAAGAACAGCAAGAAATCTACCTGTTTCTTTTGATAAAATTATACCCTTCCAAAACCTCATCTGTTTCCCATCTTCCTGTGAAAAAGGAAAAAAGAAAAAGAAAGAATCTAATTTTGTTTCTTTGATAACTAAACCCTTCAAACTCACCTCAGACCTTCCATTGCTTCTGTCACAACAGATTCAATCAAATACTTATTCTTACACTTCTGCTGTTCTTTACCTTTCTATTTTCCTCAATTCCGTCTATCATTAGAAGAAATGGTTGATTCATTGTTGGAGGAGTGGCAGCAACAGTTACAGGGTGCCTGCTTGATCCACTACTGTCAATCTGGTTACTGTTTAACTACTGTCGCAACATTACCGATCTCAACCAAAATCTAGAGTCTCCATCTTGAGAAGGAGAGGCTACAGATAGATGTGTGGGATGCGGCTAACAGGCAAGGGATGTAATCTATCCTGATGTTCAGGCGTGGCTGGACGGTACGTGAAGGGATCATCCAAAACAGGAATGATTTCAACGAAGATGAAACGAAAGCAAGAAAGAGCCGTTTTATTTCCAGCAAGTCCGCTACTGTCTACAAGCAAGCAAAGAGGGATGCTGAAGAGATTGCTGCTAAAATCAATCATAACTTTGGGGATGAGTATCTTATCGCCCGCCACCTACTTGTTCTTCCATTCATTAGCCTTCCTTTCAAAGACTATGAGGCTTTAGAGTCACAGAGGACTACTTTAACCAAATCATGAGGCCTTGAGAAACGAAGAAATGCGCATGATTGGTGTGGCGGAACAAGGCGGGCAAAACCACTCTTTGTCAACAAGTAGCCAAACAATCGGAGGAACAGAAGCTCTTCACAAGGTGATCATTGTGCTGACATTACTCGAAAACCCGACATCTCAGAAATTCAGGAAGACCAGGAGTCAGTTTGGTACAAAATTTGAGGCGGATGACAGAGCAGCTCGTGAGGCAGGAGGTTGAAGAAAGTGGAAAAACTTAGTGGATCTTAGATGATATCTGGGGAAACTTGATTTGGGAAAATAGGAATTCCTTATGATGAAGATTATCACAAGGGATGCAAAGTGCTGCCTACTTCCCTGAAGCTTCCCTGTGTTGTCTAAAGATATGGGTATTCCTAAGAGTAGTTCTGCTTCTTCCTTCAACATTAAGTCATCCGGAAGCATGAAATTTTATTCACGAAGATAGCAGGTGATTCTAGGAGTCACATGAACTGCGACCAACAGCAGTTGATGTAGCTAAAGAATGTGGGGCTCTACCTGTTGCAATTGTCACCGTTGCAAAAGCACTAGGAGGTGAGAAAAATCCTGCTGTTTGGAGAAACGCCTTGAAAGAATTGAAAACATCTACACCAGTAAACATAGAAGGAGTGGACGAGAAAGTGTACTCATGTCTACAGTTGAGCTACAACCATTTGAAAAGCGATGAAGCAAAGTCATTGTTTTTACTTTGCAGTCTGGTGGGTGATGGTGATATTTCCATGTATCGCTTGCTACAATATGCTATGGGTTTGAATTTGTTTAAAGGATTGTACTCATGGGAGAAAGCAGTCGATAGATTAATTACACTGGTGAAAAACCCAGTCTCGAGTTTGTTGCTTGACAATCGTGCAGACACACGATTATCTGATGGGAGGAACTTGTTGATGAAGGATTTTAGTTAGAATGTATGATGTTGTTCGGAGATGTTGCTAGATCAATTGCGTCCAAAGATCCTCATCCATTTGTGGTGAAAGAAGGTGTTGAATTACGAGAAATGGCAGAGGACAGATGAGTGTAGAAAATTGCAAATGCATGTCTTTGGTGTAGAAATATGGATGAGCTTGTAATGAGGATTGGTATGTCCTCAACTTGAATTCTTTTATTGAATTCGGCAATTACTTGAAATCTAAATGACTTTTCCTAGACACCAAACAATTGAGAGTTTTAGGTTTTATAGCGTCTCTTGGCACTATCTCCTTCATCATTCGGTTTTCTTTCGAATCTGCAAACGTTGTGTCTAAATAAATGCAAGCTCCAAGACATAGCAGTAATTGGAAAGCTGAAGAGACTACAAATTCTTAATTTGGCTAGGTCCGAAATCAAACAGTTGCCAAAAGAAATGATGGAATTGAGTGATCTAAGGGTGTTGGATTTGCAGTATTGCCAGTTATTCCAAGTAATCTAATGAAATGTTATATCAAGTCTATCACAATTAGAGTATTTGAGCATGAAACAATGTTTTCGTTTTAAATGGGATCCGGTAGGATTGAACAGCGGAGAAAGAAATAATGCTTGCCTTTCTGAGCTAAAACACTTGTCGGGTTTGAGGACTTTGGAGGTAGAAGTATCACATCTCAGTTTGCTTCCAAAAGATGATGTGGTCTTCGACAACCTGATCAACTTGACTAGATATTCAATAGCAATAGGTTCTAATTCCCCAATGTGGTTTGGGTATAAAGCCACAAGAAGGTTGGAGCAGGTTGAAAGCTCAAAAGGTGAAGAGCTTTCCAACCTTGTTGAAAAAAGTCAATGTGCACACTTAGAGACTCAAAAGATACTAAAGATGTGGTTTATGAGTTAGATTAAGATAGTTCGAGGAACTCGAATATCTACGTATCTATTATAGTCCCATTCACTCAATACCATGTAATGCTTTGCTATGAGTCTTTGTTAACTTGAGTTCTAAACTGGAGGATTGTAGAGGTTGAAATATGCCTCTCTCTCCCGCCAAAATGGAAGGGAATCAGATTTTCTCAACTGCAATCATTGACACTGCAGTGTCTCAATCAACCTATCAGCTTCTACCCACAGGAAGCAGTTACTACAGGAATCTTACGACGTTATTCAATCAAAAGGTATCTTGCTAATTGATATCTGATTTCTTTCATTACTATTATTTATTTACAATAGATAAATAAAAATAACCTTCAAAATTATTTCCATTACTATTATTATTTATTTTAAGTTTTTTATAATTAATTTAGTATGTAAAATTTATTTTTTAAAATAATTTTGAAGCATTAATTTATTCTTTTTTTACTATATGAATTTTTTGCTTATCTATTTTTAACATTAATATTTTGTTAATTGTCCCAACATTGAGCTCTTATTTTTATGAAAGTGAAATTTGGCACAAATATGGTTCCAATAAAATTCTATATAGATTTATTTTATTATACAGAATAATTAGATCTTTGAACGATAAAATACTTTCTACAAGAGGTAATGTTTTTAAATTATGAAATGCTTTGTTTATAACACAAAATAAAAAATAAAATAAAATCAATGATAACTAAAAAACTGTGGATGAAGAAAATGGTAAACAAAGTACTGATATTAATAAAATGATGTATTTGCAATTGAAAACAAATATTTTATTTTATATTTTTAATTTTATAATAAATACATGTGATGGTAAATCAATATTTTGGCAATTGTTATATTGTATTTTTGTGTTCTAGTCTTATTTAATCAAACCATACTAATAGAGCTTTTTTTAAAAAAATAAGGTTCAATCAATAATAAAGAGTTATGAATTTTTAGATTTATATCTTTACTTTAATCCAGGTTTGTTTTAAAACATATTTTTATTATATCATAATATATGCCTTAATATTCCCATTTATACGTGCAGTTATTGGAAATGTATTAACCAAAGTAATCATCAATTGCACAGGCTGCATTTCCGTTTTGGAATCCTTGGATATATCCTCTCTACTTGATGTGAAGGCATTGTGGCAATGTTCAACTCCCAGCACACTCATTTTCCAAACTAAAGACATTAGGATTTGCAAGGACTGCGACAAATTGTTGAATGTTTTTCCGCTTCGTGGCAAAAGCCCTTTGCAACTTTGAGGACTCCACTATAGAAAATTGTGGAGTACTAGAGACAGTTGTTGCAAATGAAGATGAAGATGAAAATGAAGATGAAACAACACATTTATTTCCTAAACTAAGCTCTCTCCAACTCTGGGGGTTATACCAACTTAAAAGATTTTGCTCAAGAAGGTTTACTTCAAGATTTTGACCACTTTGAAATACAAAAAGCTTACGGGAAGATGAAATTGATATCGAAATTCAAGAACCATTTTTCTTGGTTTAAAAGGTATATGTTTCTTGAGCTTTTAAACTCTTCAAGTTACATTATAGTCTCCTTATCGGACTTTTTCTGTTCAGTGTCCAAAAAATATTCTCCACCATTTTTTTCCATCTATGAGCTCTATCTAATTTAAATTGCTAGGATTGTGCTATGAAAAATAATAGAAATATCAGGATTAAGGTTGTTGAAAGCAACTAAAAGTTTTAAAAAAAATATAGAAGGAAAACTATTAAAAGGTTTGTAATCATATAAAATATTAATATTATTTTTCTAATTAAAAATGAGAAAAAATGCTATTTTAACGGTTATGAGGCAAATAGATGTATTTAGACTAAGGCATTTCAACATATTTTCTATAAAAGTTCACTAAATTTGAAAGAGAAGGGAAAAAGTAAAATAAAAAATTTCTCTAATTATCACCTATTGAAAAGCAAAATCTGGAGGCTTCAACATGGCAAGTGTTATTGTATTTTGTGTTCAATCTTATTTAATCAAACCATACTTAATAAAGCTTTTTATAAAATAATAACTTAATCATTTTAATAAAGAGTTATGAATTTTAGGATTTATGTATCTTTACTTCAAATGTATTAATCTTTAAATCCAGGTTTGTTTTAAAACATATTTTATTATATCATATATGCCTTAATATTTAGCTTTACATGTGTGTAGTTATTGGGAATGTATTAATCAAAGATCATCAATTGTACAGGCTGCATTTCCTGCTTTGGAATCCTTGCATATATCCTCTCTCTATTATGATCATGTGAGCGCATTGTGGCTCAACCAACTCTAGCACTCATTTTCCAAACTAAAGACATTATATTTACATGACTGCAAATAAATTAGCTGAATGTTTTTCCGCTGTGGCAAAAGCCCTTTGCAACTTGAGAAGCCAGCTTATATCATCTTAGTGGGAGTACTAGAGACAGTTGTTGCAAATGAAGATGAAGATGAAGATGAAGATGAAATAACACCTTATTTCCAAACTAACCCTCTCAAACTCTGAGTTACACCCAACTTAAGATTTGCTCAAGAAGTTGTTTGTTTGGCACCGCCACTTTTGAAAATACAAAAAGTGGAGCTGTGAAGATGGAAATTGATATCAAATCTAAGAACCATTTTTCTTGGTTTAAAGGTACATCTCTTGAGCTTTTAAATTTCTTCTGTTATATTATAGCTCTTCCCTTATCGGATTCTTCTGTCTAAAAGTCCAAAAAATATCCTCCACTACTTTTTTTTTCCGTCTATATTCTTATCTAATTTAAATTTAGATTAAAGTTATGAAAATAATAGAAATATTAGATTAGTTGTTGAAAAGCAACTAAAAGTTTTAAAAATATAGAAGAAAAACCATTAAAAGGTTTGTAATTACATAAAAATTAATATTAATATTTTTCTAATTAAAAACGAAAACAAATGTTCAGTTTTAACGAAGCAGAGGCAAATAGATAGACGGTTGGCTAAGGCATTTCAACATATTTTATATAAAAAGTTCAATAAATTTGAAAGAGAAGGGAAAAAAAGTAAAATAAAATATTTCTCTAATTATCACCTTATTTGAAAGCAAAATCTGGAGGTTTTTTTTGCTTCTTTTTTTTTTTTTTTTTGTGAAGTTTCATTGATTTTCAATATGAAATACCTGTTTTCTATCTCCTTCCAAGTTGATTTAATTTTTACGACTATATTATCATATCTGGCATTTTTAATTTCATTCTCTACTCATATGTATAGTTATTGCAAATGTATATTAATAACTAAAGGGTATCATCTATTGTATAGGAATATTCCTAGCTTGGAGCTCTTGATAATAAAAGGTTTATAATGTGAAAGCATTGTAGCCAATGAACTCTAGAAGACTCCTTTCCAAACTAAAGCTACATTGAGATAAGTCTGTGTGTGATAAATTGTTGAACCTTTTTCCATCCAATATTTTTAAAGGTTACAAAGTCTCTGTAAATTCTTCGAAATAAATAAGTGTGATGCTTTAGAGGAGATTTTTGATTTGAAAGGGATAAATGGGAAGGAAACAGAGGATATTGCAACCACTCAATCAGGGAACAATTTGTTCTATAAGGATATCCAAGGACTTTCTATTTTTCAAAATACAATCTTTCACGGTTATAGGTTGTCCCGCTGAACACGCCCTGCTTTCTGGTGGCAAACCCTTATGCACTTCCAAGACTTACTAATAGACTGCTATGGATGAGACGATCATACAAAGGAAGGTGAAGATGAAGAATGCTTTCATTCCCATTCCTAAACTAACCTCTCTAAATTGCGAATTGCCCTAACCTTAAAAACATTTTGTTTTGAAGGTTTATACTTAACATACACTTTGAAGGAATTGAAACAGCGATCAGGATAAAGTGAGATGCTTTTCATGAATGGGTTTTGAAAGATGATCTCGAGTGACAAAATCTGGGGTAGCCGCTTTGGTTGAAGGTACAAACCTAGCTTTTCTGAGTTTTCAAATTATATAAGTGTCACACTATAGGTTCTAATCTCTATTAACTAATGTGATATTTTTTTCATCTTAAACTTTAATCTCAGAATTTAAAGAAAGGTGCAAACTTATATTCAATTGCTAAATTAATTGTACAAATCATAATACATGAATTGCAGAATATGGAAAATAATACACTCATCTATTTACAAATATTTTTTTTTTTGGTGGTGCAAACAAACATAACTGTGCATGATAATATGAGAACTAAACTAATTCTAATAGAATTACAATGATAAATGATAAAGATAAATTATGGGGTCTTCTTATATAATTATTTTTAATAAATATTAGAGTCAAACACTTTGCATAACTTAAGAATGACTTTGTTTAATTGAATCTCATTCTAAATTGAACTAATTGTTAGTGATTTATGTTTATTTAGATATACAGGTAAGAAAGTATGAAGTGTTTATTAAATAAGAATAATGATCTTAATTTGTTTTACCATATGCATAAATACTAACCATTGCTGATTTAATGACCATCATACGGTAGTATAACAAGATGATCGAAAAGAATATCGAGGTGGTGCACCACAGGTTGAGTCTTGGTGAATAAAGGTGAAATGAAATGATTTTCCATGTTAATACTCATAAAATAATATATTTATTCAAATACATAGTAAAAGATAGGAAAATAATTTTCAGTCTTGACTTGTTCATCAAAATTTCAAAGAAACTCAAATATAAATAAATTACTTAGAAATTTAAGGCTTCAAAAAACTATTTAATCTTTATATTGATAAGTCAAATAAATAAAATTGATTTGAGGTAAAATAAAAATATTATATGAAATTTAATCTTCTATTTTTAGTTCTTTCATTTTTTCTTATACTCTTTCCTCCTCATTTTATTTCCTTTGATTTTTTCTCTACTGGGACCAAATAGAAATCCTTAAAGAAAATCAAATATAAAATGAAATTACTTAAAATCCTTGCAAATTCTTAAATTATTTTATCTTTAAAATTATTAAATTTTGTTTGGAGTGTAAATAAAATAATATGTGGAGATTCAACTTTACTTTTAATTTTCTTTATTTTTTCCTTTATATTTTCTTTCCCTTATATTTTGGAAATCAAACATAGTCCGTACTCTAAGGGGGCAAACTGTTCACAAATTACTTAAATGATTTAATAACAAATAGATTTACTAGAATTAAATATACGCTGAAACCTAATATAAATATATGATTTAATTTTTTCCGCTCTCAGTAATTAAAACACGAATTATTTAATTGTTGTAGTTTATTACAATGCATGGAAACAATATACAACAATAATTATAATATTAATACAACTATAATTAGTGAAATATATAAATGTTAAGGTTGTAGATGAAAATGAAATTGATGTATGTATTCAGAGTAATTAGGGAATTGGGACTTATTTATAGGTCAGTGAGTTCAAACTTCGAGGCTTGTTTATGTATTTCATCGGTCCAGCTTCTTTGCAAGCAGAATAGAAAATTTCAGTGTATGTTATATTTAACTTATTTATTTACCATACATTTTGTTCACATGAATGAAATGTCACTCCTATTGTGTAATTGGTTTCTCCATGGAGATTCCCCGATTGAGATCTGACCATAAGTGGTAAATGTGGAGATAGCGATGGGCCACTCAAGGATGCCCTTTTCCAAACTAAGAGGTTGAAATGTCAAAGCATGGTGGTATTTCGATTGAGACTTCCTTGAGGATTGTTCAAAAATTACAGAATCTAGAACGACTAGAGGTGGAAAAGTGTAATTCAGTGAATGAGATTATCCAAAAGGAATGGTTTTCAAATACCTATCTAAGCACCGAATTACCGAGGATCTACCTACCTAAGTTGATGATCGACTGATTAAATTCGCCATAATCTTCGCACTCTGTAGGTGGTTGGATGTGAGAGTTTGATAAATTTGCTAACACCGTCAACAACCAAAAGACTGGTGCAACAACTTAAAAAGCTTATTATAGGACGATGCAACAAGGTGAAAGAAATATTTGTGGGAAATGAGGGAGATGAACAAATTACAGACGGTATTGAGATTGAGTTCACTTCATTAAACAACCCATCACTTCTCTTTATTTGCCAACCAAAGCTTCTGCTCTGCAAAATACACCTTCCGATTTCCATCCTTGGAAGAAATCAAGGTGGAAGGATGCTCTGAGATGGAATGTTTTTGCAATGGAGTCTTATTCACACCGAGGCTAGAATATGAAGGAATCTATTATTCTTTACAAGAATATTGGGAGAGTGACCTCAACACCAGCATATACAAGATGTTCATGAATAAGGTACGAATGGACTAATTCGGCCTAATAATTTTTTTACCTTAATACCATCTTTCAGCTATTCTATAAATATGGTAATGTTACCTAACTTTATCCGTCTATATATCATATCTCAAAAGGTTATTTAGGAGTTATTCAAATTAAAATGTTTTTATCTTTAACATTTTGTTAATAGCACGCATTAGAAATATTTTAAAATGAATTAATTAGTGTTTAGATATAAACTAAAAATATTTCTTTAATAGTATCTTCATAGTAACAATTTCAGAACCAATCTACAATTCTCCAAATTTTTTAATGCTTTAAAAATCTATTAACACCTTATTTTTTATAATAAATGATTTCAAGCATTATGAAATGCTAATAACCTTTCAATATTACTCCCAAATTTATTGTTAATTTACTTTGTTATGCAGAAAAGACACAAAGCACACCCATAGATTTTTCTTTTTTTGTTTGTCTAAAAGAACGTGTTTAATTTGTTAATATAAGATATTGCCTTGATGATATCTTTGCTCTTTTAAGTACCAAATTCTTAACATGTTTAGATCATCCCGGAAGAACGCAAAAGAAAAAAGATCAATAGGCAAAGTGAAATTGGGAAAAGGTCAGAGTCTCTTTGTGCTTTAAAAAGTAAAAAGTGCAGGGCAAATAAAATTTCAATCAATTTAGATGTACAGCTACAATGAGAGAATCTAGCGTTATGGTTAAAGCAAAAGTTTAGGACATAAATTTAGTAGAATGCTTAGAGAAAGAAATATGATCTTATTTACTGATTTAGATACAGTGCTTTCTTTCTTTTTCTTTTTCTTTTTTTTTTTGAAAAAAGTAGTAATTCGATCACTTTAAATAAGACAAGAATAATTTGAAGTAGTAATCTAATCTTAGTATTTTATTGGCATTTTAAACTAATTCTTTCTATTCTTAATATCATCTTTTCCCTTGGATATTCTATAAATATGGTAAATACTACTCTAATCCTATATATCTATCTCTCAAAAGGTTATTGAGGAGTTGTTCTAATTAAAATGTTTTTATCTTTAACAATTTTTGTTAATCGCATTTCCATTAGAAATATTTAAAAAAAGAATTACTTAGTGTTTAGATATAAACTAAAAATATTTCTTTTATAGTATCATTTTTATAAATAAATAATTAACCAACAACAAATTCATATAATTCTCCAAATTTTTTCTACTTTCAAAAATCTATCAAACACCTAATTTTTGTAAGAAAATGATTTCAAGCATTATGAATGTTATTAACCTCTTTCAAAATTACTCCCAAATTTATTTTTAATTTACTTTTTAATGTAGAAAAGACACAAAGGACACCCATAGAATTTTCATTTTATAGTCTAATAAAAGAACTTGTTTGATTTGGTTATATAAGATATTGCCTGATGATACTGGTCATTTTTTTATGTTCCAAATTCTTATTATGTTTCACTATCAGGCATCCGATGCCCTGAAAATCGTGATTTAATCTCGGTATAACTTGAAATCATTTTCAATGAACTTTACTTAATTTATTTTCCACCTTCGAGATTTTTCTCAAAAATCCCATTTTTGGGGTCCACCAAGCATCTGATGCCCCGAAAATCATGAAAATCCGATTGTCTTGGAATTCAATGAAATTCGTCTAGGTAACTAAGTTTCTAACAGAACAACTAACTAAATGGTATCCTTTCATCATCCCGCATCTAGAAAAGCTTGAAGCATAACTCAGATCAGAGACAATTTACCTTTTTGCCATTTTTCGAAAAAAATTCAAATTTACCCGAGTTTAACAATGTTTCACTATCAGGTAGAAAGATAATAGGCAAAGGAAATTGGAAAAGGTCATGAATCTCAGACTTAAAGATAAAATGCATGCCAAATACATTTTCAATCTATTTATCTGCACAGCTACAAATGGCTGAAGCAAAAAGTTAGCACATCAATTTAGTAGAATACTTTGAGAAAGAAATATGATCTTATTTACTGATTTAGGTACACTTTTTTTTTCTTTTTCTTTTTCTTTTGGAAAAAAGTAGTATTTTGGTCACTTTAGATAATTCAAGAATAATTTGTAGTAATCTAATCTTGTATTTCAACGATTATAATTTTCATCTTTCCTACTTAATATAAGACTCTGCATTTGAAAAATGCTTGCGATTATAATGAGGAAAATTCTGAAGAATTGGATACTTTTCATCTTTCTTACTTAATATAAGACTCTATGTTTGCAGAATGCTCGGGGTTATGATGAGGAAGACTCTGAAGAATAGGATTCTATAAAGAGGAAGATTATGAAGAATTGGACTTATCCATATTGTCGCAAGGCAGCAGGCAATATGAAAGATCTTAAGGAGAAGGAACTTAAAGAAGACCATCATTTTCTTTTACGTAAGAAGAAAGAGATGTTTTTTGTACATAGTCTAAATGTAAGTGGAAACACTACCTCTTACTTATCTTTCTTTAGTCTCAGGCATATATCTTCTCAAGACATCTTTTAAAGGGTTTTTCTATTTTATTTTATTTTAATTAGGAAGGTTTGACTTTTTCTTTTGAGAAGATGCATATTAACATCTCTAACATAAAGATGTTTCCATTATTTGAACTAACTTTAGAAATTTTTTATCTCTAAATTAAATGTCTGTTTTTTTTTTTAAATAACATTTTTTAGATATCTTCAAGATTTTTTTCTAAAGATTGAAGTATGTAACTTGTTACAAGTCTACTGCTTACAATATAAAATGTATGCTAATTTGGGAATTTGTGCACTTTTTTTCCTTTATTAGTACTGTTCTTATTTATCTGACCTAATACTATTTCATGACTGAAACACATAAGTTACAAATCAACTACTTATAATCTAAAATATGTTAATTGAATCTGTGCAAACTTATATTTTGAAGATTATTCTGCTTGTGAATCCCATTACACAATGGATATTTTGTTAAGAATTTGTGCACTTTTTTGCTTTATTAGTAATATTCTGCTTATTTGAGCTATACTATCTAATGACCGAATTACATAAGTTACAACAAGTCAACTACTTATAATCTAAAATATGTGTTAATTAAGGAATTTGTGCAACTTATATTTTACTATTATTCTTGCTTATGTGAACTCATACTATATAATGAATTTTTTGTTAAGGATTATGTATGTGAAAACCCGAAAATATGCAAAACGATTGATTATCGTTGGTAATACAGATTAAAATCTAGAATTTTCTCTAGATCTTTGATGATTTAATGGTTTTCACCGTTTGAGTTTTGTCTCATTAAACCTGCAAGACACAACTTTCATTTAATTCCCAAGACAGCTGAATTTCACTTCTTCTACGAGGCTGGACAACATTTTTCCAGGATACACATGGCATGGTGCCCGTATGTGCCATGTGAAACTAGATGGGAGACACGGCACATGGTACAAGTGTCATGCCCATAGGATTGCATGAGTTGGTGGGGGCCAATGTCAGTTTTCACCCTCATGCATGAGCAATGAAAGTGGTGGAAATTGTATGAGAACACTTGGTCTAGAGTTGACCAAGTGTCAAACAAATTGGTGTTAGGTGTCCTCCACCTATGTCAAACCAACTTGGTAGTTTGAGGAGGGATTCCAAACAATTCGTAGACAAGAGGAGAAGAAAGAAAGAAAAGAAAGGAAGGAAGGAAGGAAGAGGAAGAGGAAAAGCTATAAGACCTCCATTGTTGCAAGGTTGAAGGATCAAGGACTTGATCCCACACACTACAAGAGGTAGAGACTCTGCCTATTTGGTTATTTTCTTTCTTGGGGCCATGAAAATGGCATTGGTTGAGTTTGGTTGTGACCCTCACTGGAGGAGATTTCGTGTATAGGGTAAATGCTGTGTTTTAGGGGAGATGTTGCCTAGTTTTTTTTTTCCCCTTTGACCCTTTGACTGAGTTTTGGTCATAACTTGGCCATAACTCATCCTAATTGAGTGATTCCAATTGGTAAATCTAGATTCTGTAGGAGAACATATTCTGAAATAGTTCATCCAAGTCCCCGACTTTCGACTTAAATGCATTCAAAGTGAGCTTGGTTCGCAGCTTTTCCGTTGTGTTGAGATCCCATGACTGTGTTTTGGCCATAACTTGGCCATCACACATCAGAATTGAATGATTCTAATTTTTGGGTAAACTAAACTTATAGGAGAACATATCTCCTTGAAATAGGTCTATCCAATTTCTGACTCATTTTGACTCAAAAATGCATTCAAATGGGAGCTATGTTTAGGCAGTTTCTGGTCTTGTTTGAAAACTGAGTAGTCATGTTAAAAACAGTGTTTCCAAAACTGTTTCTCCTTGCTTTTAGATAAGTTTTAAATAATGGATTTTGTGATGTTTGGGGTTAATCTCTATACTCAGTTATGATGGTATGAAGCTTGAATCGTAATCCATTGTGAATCAGGATCAGCAAGCATCTCTTGGTTAAGAGATGACATTGATGACTTTACAGTGTTCCAAACAATCGAGTTATGTGTGTTGTGTTTAACATGACCATGTTTTGTATGTTGCAGCCACCAGAGGACCGAGGGGTGCCAGCGTCCTAACCGAGACGTGACCCATGACCTCTATTGGCCTAATTGATGTTAGGAGTTATGGGAATGTATGCTTGCATGATGTATTGAATTGAGTGAGTGGAATTCTAGCACGACAACATGTAAATTGATATTGAACTAAATATATGAACTTCTGTGTGCATTAGACATGAGTGTTCATGGTACACACCTAGTGTACAAGGTAAAATGTCCATGTAGAGGTCTTCTGCACACATCAAGTACTGAGTTTGAGTGAGTTTGAGTGTATCGCAACAATTGCATTGCTTCAAAAGCATAAATCACCGCATTACATGGGTGTGTATATGGTACTAATTTGGTAATCGCGCTTGGTGTCGAATTGGGTTTCGAATGGGACGGCGTCCAATTGAGTCGACAAATGTTAAAATGAAACGGAAAACGACAATATTTCAAGATAAAGAAGAGGATGAGCACCCCTAGGTTAAAAAACCAAACCGGTTAGACAACGATCCATCTGGAAAGCCTAAAATGTCGATATGTAAGACCCGTGGTGAGAACTCCGAAAGTTCCGCTGCTGCCCAAAAAGACACGAAACGATTAAATAAATATCATTTAATTACGGTCAGGTGACGAGCTCTGACCGACTCAAGATAGAGCTGGATTTCCATCGCACTTGCAATGGGCGGTGGCTCGAGATTGACTTTGCATATTTGAGTACGTAGGAGGTCGTCTCATACATGCATGTAGTTTTTTTCTTTTTTCATGATGTGACAAGATGTCCGCATGGATTGTGCTTGTTTGTGTGACCTGGAAATGATCATTTGCATGCACCCCAGCTTTGTGCACTCTGCAGTTTTGTTTCTATTGGAGCGTAGCTCACCCAAATGTGGGACCCTTTCACCTACGTGTGTCACGCAGAAGGTATCGACACTTGTGTGGGCCGACAGCTTGAGAAGAGGGCCGGTCAGGGCTCTGATATTTTTTGTATATGTATGAAAACTACTGTAATACATCCTCGTTTTTGTATATTGGAAACAATATTTGGTCTTAATGCAAGTATTTGTACCATATGTGGTGAGGTTCTAACTTACATTTTGTATACGTACTGTGCAAGTTATGTTGTGTATTTATGAATTAAATATGTTGTGGATGAGTCTCAAAGATACCGAGACATGGAGTGCTTTTATACCTGATACTCCGATTTCCATGACTTTCAAGAGTTGAAAGGTTGTCTGACGAGATCCTGGTTTAGCGCCATAATGTATATCCATCCAAATTCATAAACGTATTCTAGTAATTTCTAAATATCAGTGTTATTTTATGAAACGCCTTCAATGGTGATATCTCATACATAAAAGAAAAAAATAGGAATAGGTAACAAGAAATAAAATATGAAAACAAGAACACACATATTTACATGAAAACCCTAAATAGGGGTAACCACGTGCAAAGGAGGAGAAACTCACTATCTTAAATATAGATACAAGATTGAAATATTGGAATATTACGATTGTTAGGGAAAAACTACAAAACCCTAGAATACCCACAATACCACTCAATCCCTCATAATTCCACAAAATTACTCAAAACCTAGTGTACATCATATATTTATTGGTATTTCAAAACTAAATAGACTCAAACCCTAACAATATCGATAATGGGTCATGGGACTTTACTAAAAAAATCCCTAAAAAATACATAATGTTGCATCATGAGAACTTTCGTGTCAAGTCAAATAGAATCTCAAGTCATACAACTCTAATAAACTCCACACTGACGGCATTCCACTAATGCAAGGAATGAACAACCCAATCTTCAAGAAAGTCTCAACCTCTTCCATAAAGCCCAAAGCCCATCCAAACAATACTATAAGGAGTGACTTTTTCATCATATTTATATGGTTATCACAAGTGTCACTTCGAGATCGTCTTATATCTTCATCCCAAAACACTATAATGACTTATAGTTATCAAAGATCAGAATTGATAAAGATTTGAAGGATCAAGATTGAATTTCCTGGAAGAACAAGGATGATGTCAGCACTAAGGCCATCCCGCAATGTAGGGACGAGCGAGACTCGATGAGTCTAGACTAAGGTTGGAACTGATATGGGACACAAGTTAGTTCTAGGGCCGTGGAGGCCAAGATACTTGGGGAGCAAGTAACTTATGAGCCTTAGATGTTTTAGGCAAGTGGATAAAGATCAAATCATAGTTTGATCTTCTGCCTATCAAACTGTAATCAGAATTATTAAATAAAGATTCCATTCTGAAGAGGACACTTGAGCAGTAAGTTTCCTATTTCCGCATGATAACTTAAAGCAAAGTTCGGATAATTCAAGGTAGGTTTGGAGTCATATTAGGATAATGATCCAACCTTATGTAGTCTTCCATAACTGAATACATAGCTGGTTATCTGGTTTCAAGATGCTAAACATACTTGAGCAAAGCTTGAAGAAGAACAAGCAAAGTCTCTACTGCCACAAGGAGTCATAAGCCGCATATTTTGATTAAGGACAGATGTTAAGTTTCTTCACCTTGTGAAAGATGAAGGTTCTTAAATTCTTCGTTTTATTTTGATATATTATGGGTTATGGGTGTGCGATGCTATAGAGAGGGGAATAGAGGGAGTTCATTATGAATTCCACTAGGAGTGATTAGGTTTCAAGAAGAGTCATGGGTAGAGAGGGAGTCTCATAAGACTCATTGTAAACCTTGAATCGAATAAGTGGAAATCCTCGTGATCCGGAGCACAACTCGCGGACGAGGCAAGCCATCAACCATGTAAAATAATGCCGTGCCTTACTACTATTGCTAAATATTTTACATCTACTCTGCACACACTATGTCCCATAGGGGGAGTTTCGGACGGACTCTAGCTTAGTCCTAGCGAGGTCACAATCCGAACATCAAGGACTGGATCCTAGAACACACACGTATACCTGTCAACAAGTACTAACTTTACTTATAATAATATCACCATCTAATATGGAAGGGACAAAGGTCCGTTGTAATTTTGTGCGATAGAGCCCCATAAACATGGGCCAACTTGGTAGACCTTCTCTTCCCTTTCATAACAAAATAGGTACTTTTGTTGATCATCGAAACTAGACCTTCACTAGTGTACTTGTTCCCTTTTGAATCAAGAATACTCAGAATATGCAATGATGGTTTTCTCCTTTAGAAGTATCTAAGTGGATATATGAAGATGAGTTTGAGATATGGTTTTTTGATCTGCATTGTGTCTCATTTTACTTGCTATAACAAAATCTTATACCTATCTAACAACAAATATCATACATAATTGTTACCATTGTTGAGATTAAATCCGGTTTGCTCTAATACCGGTTTGTTAAAAGTAATGAATGAGAATAAGCAATAAGAAAATAAAATGTACATGGCTAAAAAAAAAAATCCCTTGTCTCAAATATAAATACATGATTGGAGTATTAGAGTGTTGTAGCGATTAGAGAAAAATAACATAACCTTAGAATGCCCACAATACCTCTAAATCCTCTCAAGCAAGCTTGTATCTATAACACTTTCTATCAATCTCTCTCATTAGAAATACTTTATGAAGGAACCCTAGTGTTATTTTTATGCATTAAATCTACAAAATGGATTTTTGAAATACACAAGATTTGCACTCAGATTCGGCTGGGGCTTACGTCCAACCAGAGCCAGGCGCGACTCAGAAAGAAAAAGCTAATAAAAAATGTGGACTGCTGTGGTAGCAAGTGGGGGGTCACAGCCCACCTCCGTAGCCCATAATCGGACCTTCGCCGCATTTTCGCTTCTCATATCAACACATTATGATTTATTCTCTATTCCGCTATACTTTGTAATTTCTCTCATATTCATAGTGAAGCTTTCTTCTCTGTCAATGGTTTTTTTCCCGCAAGGGTTTCCACGTAAATATGGTGTTTTTCTTTGTTTTTGTATTTCATTATTGTGTCATTGATCATAACAAGTGGTAACAGAGCCATTAGGTTTTTCCAATCTTGTCGATGGCAACCATGAAATACAAAATTCCCTTGTTGGATCACAGTACCAAATTTTCATTGTGGCAAGTTAAGATGTGCATTGTGATCACGCAGATGGATATGGATGATGCGTTGCTAGGGCTTGACAAGATGTTGTTGTCGTGAAAGTTATGAAGAAACAACGTAAGGACTATGCAAAGCACCATCTCATGTTCACCATTTATCAAATCGACTTACAAGTCATTTTAAAGGAGAAGACTATCTATGCGTATAATGGGTTGGAAGAGTTGTGCGGATTTAAAGTCTTATGATGTTGCATCTTAGCTGGTTACTGCATTCGCACAATATAGAAAAAGGTACATCTTTAAAAGAACATCTTACAACCTTTGAAAAAGAATTGTCATTGACAAACTTTGAGTTAAATATATAAAGCAGTTAAGATCTAGGGTTAATTTGTCAGGTTCACTCCTATTTCATATGCGACATTCGTAAATACGATTTTATATAGTCGTGATATCTCTAACTTAAATGAAGTCTATGAGTTTTGTTTTCGCAGAAACGGCTAATTAGTTGCAAAGCCTGAAGCACAAGGAGATAGCTTGTTTGTACTTGGTAGGCCACAAGAGAACAATTATGGTGAAGAACAGAGGAAAAGGTCAAAATCCAAAAATTTTAATAAAATTTGCAATTACTGCAAGAAAAAGGGTTACATCAAGAAGAAGTATTTCAAGCTGTAGAATAGGGAGAAGAAATTCAGGAACTAACAAGGAGAGAAATCTAGGAAATCTGGTGAGGCCAGTGTTGTGGAATTGGATTAGACTGATGGAGAGCTTCTGGTTGCGTCAGATGTTGATTTGAGAGATGGTGAGAATTGGATTTTAGATTTTGGTTGTATATTTCACATGACTCCTAATCGGGACTGGCTCTCTACATACGAGCTTATGCATAAAGGTGCGGTTTTGATGGGTAACAATGCATCTTGTAAGGTAGCGGGTATTGGGATAGTTCACATTAAGATGTTTGATGGAGTAGTTCGTACTCTTGGTGACGTCAAACATGTTCTTAATTTGAAAAGGAATTTGAGCATCCCGGTACTCTCGACGCAAAGGGTACAAGTACACCGTGAAGGTGGGAGTCTTTGAAGAGATTAGTAAAGGAGCCCTAGTTAAGATGAAGTGGGTCACAAAGACCGCCATGTTATATGTTGCGTGGTTCTACCATACAAGAGATGTTGTGCCGTTTGTATTTCGCTCATTGTTAGAGGATGATATTATTACTCGTAAGCACATGTGTCTCTGCATGAGCTTAAAAATGGTATGGCAGAGTTGAGTAGAAGAAGACTTCTAGATGGACAAAAAACAAGTAAGTTACAATTTTTTGAGCATTGTCTTTTTAGGAAACATAAGTGAGTTAGATTCTCTTCAAGCATTCATAAGTCAAAGGGGCCGCTTGACTATCTACACTCAGACCTTTAAGGACCTGAAAAAGTATCATCTATGGGAGGTACTAATTATATGTTGACAATCATTGATGATTTCATATGTACTTGGGTATTTTCCAATGAAAAGTGATGTGTTTTTACACGAAGATTCGAGAAGCAAACAAGGAGGCGTGAAGTGTTCGCATTGATAATAGGTTAGAGTTTTGTTGCATGAGTTTAACATCATGTACCGAAGAGGGAATTACAGCATGATCAGATGGGCTTCATTACACTTCACAAATGTAATGGTGCGTATGATGCAGGAATAAGACTTTGATGGAGAAGGTTAGATGCATGCTCTTTAATGCTTAGTTGCCAAAAATTTTTTGGGCAGAAGCCTCATCCACTGCATGTTATTTGATCAATCGTTCTCCCTCAGTTTCTATAGAGGTATGGTCTGGTAGTCCTACTACTTATTTAGCTTTGAAAATTTTTGGATGCCCTACATATTCCCATGTTGATAGTGGGAAGCTAGAACCTAGATCAATGAAGCGTATATTTCTGCTATGAACTGTGTGAAAGGGCTAGTAAATTATGTGTCCAAATTAAGAAATTGGTAATTAAATAGAGAATCCGATTTTCTATGAAACTTCTATGATTCAGGTTTTGGTCCCAAAGACTCCAAGTGTAGAGCTGATACATGGAGTTTGAGACTGGTTTGGTTCCTAATTTAGATGAGCGAAGTGTTCCTACAACTTAAGTTCCAGTGCAACAGTATTTTATTGCCAGAGATAGATAGAGGATGACTATTAAGCCACAACAGAAATATGGTGAAGTTGATCTTGTTGCATATGCCTTGAGTGTAGCATATAATATTGAGTACAATGAAGAGCCATCCTCTTATGAAGAGGCAGTAAGTTGCAGTGATTAAGGTAAGTGGATGATTGCTATACAAGAAGAGATGAAGTCCCTTCATAAAAATAAGACATGGGACATGGTGAGGCTACCTAAATGGGAATATTTCATCTCAGGCAAATGGGTATTCAAGAAGGAAAGAAGGAAACACCAAAAAGCTGAGAATGAAAGGTATAAGGTAAGACTATTGCTAGCGTCGCGCAATCGATTCCTAGTGTCGACTTCATGATGTATTCTAGTGGTGAAGCATAGCCCAATCTCGAGCTCTGCTCGGGATCAAGGCTTTCATGATTATGAGCTTGAGAAGGAGTGTGAAGGACTTAAGGATTTTTACATAGGGAGCCTGAGGGAGTGACATCTATATGTAAAGAACTAGAGGGTTTACACTCTGGGCAAGGGAGACCGGTTTGCCTACCTAGCAGGCCTCTTATGGCTCCAAACGCCCTCAGACAATGGTAAAAAGATTTGACTCATTCATGATCTCTCATGATTTTAAGAGGAGTAGCTTTGATGTTGTTTCTACTTCAAACAATGCAATGATGAGTCATTTCTATATTTGCTTTTTATATGTTGATGACATGCTAATAGCAGCCAAGAGTAAAGAGGGATAAAAATTGTAAAAGCGCAAATTAATAATGAGCTTGAGATGAAAGATCTGGAGCAAATTTAAGAATATGTTTCTAGGATGGAGATTCTAGATAGAGTGGCGGCAAGAAGATTATTCCTTGAGTTAGAAACGAGAGAGAAACGGCAAGCCGCAAGTTCAACATGCAATGCTTAAGCCCTGCATACCCACTTGCGCCTCATCTCATTTTTATCCATTCCTATGTCCACTGTTAGATGAGGAGGTTGACTACATGTCTAGAGTACCATATTCTAGTTATGTGGGTTCTTTGATGTATGCCATGGTGTGTTCGTGTCCATATTTGGCCTATGTAGTCAATGCAGTCAGCAGGTACATAGTAGAACTTGGCAAGGAACATTGGAAAGCAGTTAAGTGGATCATGCGATACTTGCGTGGATCCAGTAGTGTTTGTTTGCAGTTTGGTAGGACTAAAGATGGAGTTTCAGGGTATGTTGATTATGATTATGCTAGAGATCTCGATAAGAGGAGGTCCCTTACATGATACTTATTCACCATAGGAGGTTGTGCTATTAGTTGGAAAGCTACTCGCCTACAAAGATCTTTTATTAACTATAAAGGCGAGTACACTATGCCATATAAAACTCAGGAAGAAGACCTTGGTTGAAGGATTTGTTTGGGAGAGCTATGATCACACAGATCAGTACATTGTTTTGTGATAGCCAGAGTGCTATATTTCTCACCAAAGATCAGATGTTTCATGAGAGGAGGAAGAATATCGATGTGAGGTATCAATTTGTGCATGAGATTATTGCTCGTGGTGACATTGTTGTGAGTAAAGTTGTAACCCAAGACAATCTTGCAGATAAGATGACTAAGTCACTTCCTATAGCCAAGTTTGGTATCAGCTCAACCGATAGACTCTATGTCAGCTTGCCCTCATGGGGCTTTGTTATGGAAGAGGAGGCGGTTTTGATCTTCGAGATACGGAGTTCATCAAGAAGTCAGCTTATGATGAGATTTCAAGTGTCAAGGTGAGATTGATTTCAGACTAATTTGCTTCGGTTTATGTCCGATTCAAGCCCACGGCAAGTGGATTTCCTTTGAAGGTAAAGAAAAAGTTGAGAAAAAAATAGGGATTGTTGTGTAGAAGAGGGAATAATGTTAAAGCCTCAACCTATAGCCCACAACCTGACTCGCTTCGTATTTTCTGCCATGTCAACATATTAGGCTTTTATTCTCTATTCATCAGACTTTGTAAATTTCTTTCTTCATTCATGGGAAAGCCATTCCTCTCCCTCGTGGTTTTTTCACAATTGTTTCCTATAAATTTAGTGTTTTTGCTGTATTTCATTATCGCGCTATTAACCTATAATACAACTAATCACCATGAAATAATCGCTCAAAATTGATTTTTTTATAATTTTAATATGATTTTCAAATATGTTTCCAAATAGAGGTGTTTCTAATAGGAGTAGTGAAAAAACCCATCAAGGTGGGTTATTTGTAAGGATGAGATGATAACTACTAAGTCACTTACATACCAACTTGACTAGGTAATTCAATTCATCCTTTAAGTTCTATTTCATCTCCTCATTGTTCGATGAAGCTGATAAAACCCTCAGGGGTTGTTTGTTTGACAAAGAGATAATTAGCAAATTTCTTATCCCCATTCCTATAATTATGAGACTTTAAATATAAAGCTAATAATCGAAACATGCATACTAATGGATATAGTGGATTCCTAAATCTACTATACTAATTATCTAAAGATAAAAATAAAAAAGGCAACGATTAAGAAGAAATATAAAATTTAAAATTCTTCATGATCCTTGTTATTCATGAACTCAGAGACCATGTTGTTAGTAGCTGATCACACCAACATGTTAAGATATTCATGTCATTCTCACTCCACTTCCGTAATCTACGGTGTCTCTTCATCAACACATGAAGACTCGTGCTACATGGTGTCTTCTCACTACTACTCCCTCCTAAGGAGAATAACCTTGTCCTCAAGGTTTAATAGCGTAAAATCTCTTTAAAATAAATAAGAAGAGTTATCTTCCAAGTTGCATCTTCAGAGAAGCCATTCTACTTACTACCGGGCCAGGTTGCCATTTCATTATGCTTGATCCATCAAAAAAGTTGCTAGGATGTTTTTAGGTTCTAGATCGCATTGCATTGCATCTCTAGTTTATCGTTTGAGTACTGAGATATAGAAAACTGATTGTACCTTCGAACTCTCTTGTGGTCGCAACCAATAGGCCACAGCACCAACCCTTTCCACGATTGGATAAGGCCCATAGTAGCGATCAAAGACGCTTCAGGCAACACTTATACATCGATATTCCCTTACAAAGAAACTCTCACATCTGCTTAATACGACATCCTACGCTGTCAGCAAGTGCTGATCAGGTGGCAAGGTAAAGAATACGATCCTGAGCGACAAGTCTCCTGTCTACTTTTTCCACTAGAGATGAACCTACAAAATAGCGAGGAATAAACGGAGGAGGTCGTCCAGATACTGCATGGAATGTTGTGGTGCTTGATTGTTTGAATAATTCTTTTTAGTCACCACCGATATACCTCTAGAGCTCCAACATGTTCCTTTTTGCGATGAATTAACTCTTCCTTACTCTCTCTCCATCCCTGGTGAATGGTTGTTCACCTTGCTTTGGCTAAGGCTTCCTTTCATAGCATCTCCTCTTGAATTCAAAGATTCAGATAGCCTTTGCAACTCAGCAAACATCTTAGCCATGTCTTCTTGGATGTTGTCACATGGATCAAAGTTTATTCTCTCAGGGCTGTGCCATTTAGGTGGGATTTCAGGTTTGATACCAATGATAAAAACCCTGGGAGGTTGTTTGTTTGACAAAGAGATAAGTAGCAAATTTCATTCCATTCTCATAATTTATGAGACTTTAAATACAAAGTTACTAACCAAATACGAGATTAATGGATATAGTGGATTCCTAAATCTAATTTTACTAATTATCTGAACATAAAATAAAAAGGAAACAATTAAGAAATATAAATTTAAAATTCTTCAAGATCCCGTTATTTGGCAACTCAGAGGACCATATTGCTGCGCTGATCACACACCCACCATGTCGAGATATTCGTCAGTTTACTCACGTCCGCACTCCATTCGGTGTCTTCTTCTCATCAAACACGTAGAGATTTTCGTGGTGGCTTCTCATCAAAAACCTACTCTACATCTATGCGAAAACACAAAATCTAACATTAAAAATTCAATGTTTCATATAAGCATGCAATGTACCAAGCATCCAAACGAATTAAAGAGAAAATTCACAATTTTTAGCAATTAAATCCAACAAACTGAACCAAATTACCTTTTTCATAAAATGTCAAAAGCCAATTCGCCATAGAATAACTAACTAGCTCCTTCTTCTTCAGAGATGAATGAACTTAGCCATTCATGCTTATGAAGTTGGCCTCACAATGCATGTTTGGCCAGTGAGAAAGTGAGGGAAAATCATATTAGGCAGAAGAGAGAATTTACAAGGATAAAAAGTTCTTTAGTTTTTGATCTGGGGTTCTATTTATAGTCCTCGAGAGACGAGCTATTGGATGTTTACAAATATCAACATGCACTTAAAAATGTTTAAAACATGGTTTTGACTCCTTTAGGAGTTGTTTCGTCAAATCTGGAAATTTCATAAACCCATTTGAAATTAGGCTAAAATTTGATTTTTTTTTTTTTTTTTTGCTCCACATTACTTCCGGACTTCTTTCTTTAATGTTTTGATGCTTCCAAGCTATTCCCAAGCATAATTCATGTCCAATGCAGGTCATCTTTTCTTTTTTTTTAATGCAAACCCATTTGGTATAAATTTGATAACGAAGGTAAAATGAAAAAAAAAACCCATAGCTAAGTTTTTAGTCACGTAATTCTTGGGTAAAGAATCAAATATGCACTAATGGGGATCACTTTAGATACACTAAATGGATGAAGAATCACTAAGTGGACAACATCCAATTGGACCCCTGTCCCTTTAACTAAACTTCATCGAAGCTTCTAAGGAATTTTGTAAATGAGCTCAAGAACACAAAGGATAAATGAAGTATTTTGATTTCAGTACTTCATGATTTATCCTCCAACTAAATAAATTTTTGTCTTAATATTGTTAACTTTCATCTTTGTAATTTTTCAACTTGCCAACTTAATGTAAGGCTTTATATATGTTTGCAGAATGCTCGGGATATATGGAGGAAGACTATAGAGATATGAGGGTTGAGGAAAGGAAGATTGATTTTGTCTTCCATATGCAAAACAAGTAAGAGGTATAAGTGAAACATTGCCTTCAATTGTTTTGTTTTCCCTTTTTTATGCATATGTATTCTCAGTACCGTGAAGACTCACTCCTTGTTCAGAATGCTCTTTTTAAGGTTTGTTGACTTTTCTTTAAGGATGGATCGATTAACATCTATGTCAGTGAGGATGTTTGAGCAATAACGCTTCCTTTGTATTTGAATCTGACTTTGGAAGGAATTTTTATACCTAAGGTTTTGATGTGTTAGATATCCCGTAGTTAGATAAATAAGCTAGATGTTTCATCATAGGGTGTTTTGTTCTAAAGACAACTCTTTAATTTGCTACAAGTCAATTTCCTATGATCTAATTGTGCTAGTTTAGGAATTTTTGCACCTTTATATTATTTTAAGTGTTAGAATAGTTACATTTTTTATGGTCCTTTTAAGTGTAGGAAGAGTTACACTTTTGAGGATCTATTGTGTGAAAGGAGTTAAACATTTAATGGTGAAATAAAGTTGTAACATTGGAGAATAAATTACGTTTAATGAGAGGATTAACATTTGAAATGTTACAAAACTTATCAGGTTTGAGAAGATAATAAGTTTGTAACATTTGAAAAAAAATCATGTTTAATGTATGCATTAAACATATGAATAAAGTATAGGATTGTTACAAAACTTCAGAGGTTGAGAAAAATCATAAGTTTGTAACATTTGAAATTAAATATAAGCACACATGCCACTTAAAACATATATTTGGCGCCAGATATTACAATCCTGGCGCATAAGAAGCAATGCAGAAAACCCAGAAAATTAGAAATTTCAAAATGGCAAAATGATAATAATAATAATAAATCGCTTACAAATTGCAGATCCTGTAAATTTCTGTGATCTCGGATGACGAAACTGACTGACTGCACCTCGGCTCACAAATCTGAGCTTAATTTAAAAATTTTCACACTCGAGACAATCGGAATTTTTTTCGGCTTCTCGAAATGATAAGTCACTGCAGATTTCTAGCGACGGCATTTTTACTTAAAATCTCGAAGCAATTCGTGAATGATTGAATGCAGCCTACGAAAACAACGAACTCGAACATAAATAAAATTGTTTCAATAAATGGACCCGATGAGAGATGCTGGACACGTTGGTTAAAAATCAAATAAAAGGAACAATAAAACAACAGAGAGGCAGAACGTGAGCGAAAAATGAGAGAGAGAGAAGAGAGGGGTAGAGAGAGAAAATTTTCTTTCTAAGATCTACGGAATTCGGACCATAGGTTTCGCCGGAAGAAAGGCAGAAATGGCCCACGACGTAGCTGGGCGCGTGAGTACTAAATACACCAAGCTGGCTAAACTCAATGCGGCGAGGAATTTTCCTACTTATGTTTATTTTTACTTCCAGCGCTATTTAATGGGTTGGTTTTTCGTATGGCATGAAAATATAAATTTCAATTCTAAATTGACTGAGCGTAGATTTTAGAAATTTTGAGATTGTTGACAAGCCTGACACTTTGACAACCAATTGTGATTTTGACTATTTTCGGTAGTCCCGAATCGTACTCGAGGTTCGTTTCTTCGATCCTGTGGACTGATGCCTCTGGGTTTTGTGGATGTGGTTTCGGTGATCACAATAATTCAGCGACGAATCAGGAAAGGACCAAGAGGTGCCTCACGATACTTTTCGGTCCAGATTCACTACTTTCAGATGTTATGATAAAAATAAATTATATGTTGATGTAAATCTATGTTAATACGCGGTTTTACGGACGATGAATATCAGACCGCTGACGAATTTAAATTATACGCAGGAATATAATTATCCGAATTTATAACGCTTTCATGTAGCTCTTATCAGGCATATATACTTGAATGCATGAAATGATACTGATCAGATTTTACATGCATACTACATCGAGTCAGATACTGGTGCACGGTATTGTTATCTCATCATTCTTTATTATGCGCATGAAATTTCTGAAATCTGGACAACGTCCAAAATCGAGACCACTATCGTATAAAAACAATAATAATAATAAATTTCGCTGCTTCACAAGAAGACGTGTATTACCCCGCCCCCCTAAAAGTACGAAAGACCCAAATTTTATTCTCACATCGCGAAATACCTAAGGTCATGTTTCGCAGTGAGACCTCATAAATTCGCAATCCAAATAAACACATGGAATTTGATAAATTAAAATCGGGAGGTCAGTTTTGACGGCTTATCATCAAGGAAACACTCAACGACCTGGCTTTTCAATGTATACAGAGCGAGGGAGTCGACGGACTGCCAGGGCATGAGGAGTCTCATCTCCATGTGATGACAACCTTAACATTCCATATAATGATCGTACTTATTTATATCAATATGATTCAAGTTTTACGATGCCATTTAATGTGCATTTAGGCATGAGGAGTTCCCCATATGAAAATAAATTTTTCTACTTCTGATTGCTCACCTCAGTTTTAATTCTCGCATGGTGAAACAGACAAGTGAGACGATCGCCGCATCGGTCGTGATTAAGTGAAGGAGGCCGATACAGAAATTTCTGGAGCACATTGTAAAAGATTTTGCATAAAAAGAATCAGACTAAATCTTCGGACTATCAGATAAACTGTCTGGGCATGTAATTACAGAAGATAAACGCGGATCTGACCTTACGTTGTAATTAAGTGTTTTACTTCATATTTTAGATTACAATGTGAACAATATATCCTTAAAGTAATGATTGAGCTGGCCGAATAACCTTCACTGGCCCACAAGAATATGGATATACTGTGATATCGAATACTACTGTGACTGATCCCAACACATTACTTCCTTTGTCGAGATCTTGACTAAGTTGTTATATTGCGCCAGATACGGCAGAGCCTCCCAACAAAAGGAGACTACCGATTCAGAAAATATGATCCCGATAAACTTGGACACACACACAGACGGTCACCAAATCAAGCCGTTATAGCGTAATATCCAGAACCGTCGAACATAAACGCAGCTTAATTCTATAATTTTTATCCCTTAACCCACCAAGCGATCACACGCTGGCTTCATAAAACCAAGTGAAGCAGAAACTAAACTTACCTCAGACTCCATTCGTCAAGCCTTCAAAGTCCCCAAGGTCGGCTTTTATCTCTGACCTTCAGCGTGTCAGTTTCTTCAAAAGTGACCACTCTCTACAAGATCCACACACGAACAAATAAATTTAACAATCTCATTAACGTGCTAGCTCGCGCTCGCTTTTCTCAAAACGAAATTGTATCTCGCTTTTGGTTGTTCTTGGGAAAAGATGACTACTACAAAAATATATACGTCTCATATATATATATCTATATAGTTCATAGTATTTTTAAATCAAAACGAATTTTTATATTATATATATTTAAAACTCTTTAAATAATAACAATTTAAATTCAAATCCTTATCGATAATGTAAACAAATTTATTATTATATATTTAAACTCTTTTTTAAAAACTCCTACGTGATTATTTTATCCAATGTTAAAATATAACAAATTAATTATTCAGAATTTAAATCACGAATTTAAACTTTCTCAAATTAAATCGAATTTGTAATTAACTATCATATTCAGAATTTAAAATAATCTCATCATTTTAAATTACTACAGTAGGTTCTAATAAACCATAACCAAGTATTATCTGCCTTATCGCATAATCTTACAGTGCTCATTTTCAAAGACGGCAGTATGGTTTCAAATCACATTTCCGATCCTACAAGTCATAGTACTCTGGGCTAAGATTACGATCACCCAAGTTTAAACGAAAAACACATCCGAGACAACCCTAATATACCAACGACATAACTTTCATCTCACGATACCTTGATAATATGTTTATCGACAAAGTCAACCCTTATATCGTTTCTATCTTCGATTACTCAAACCCACTGGGATCGACAAAACAAATGACATCGATCTCCATCAATCATTCAGAATCCACTCACGCTTCGCCTCACTGTCATGACTACATGGGATTATCTCTCTTATAATAAGAGTACAAATTCCATTTTAATCGTCATATCTCACTAAGCATAATTTTATTATGTTCAAGATAACCTTTATAATATCCGATTGTTACAACGTCAAAGACAACGCTTATAGTCATCCTAATATTTAAAATTCCATTTTAATCGCTCATATCTCACTACATACCTCCTTATTATGTCAAGATAACCTTTATACATCCGATTAAAGACAACGCCGATTATATCAAACACAATATTCTACGCCAGAACTATGTAGACCCTGTACAAAAAGGATGAATGACACAACTATTGTAGACAACTTACGACTGATCCATGATTAATCTCAAGACGGTCATTCAATATTTGCTCAACAAATGTAGATAAATCTGACTAGATCTCACATTCATCCCAATGAATATCAATCAAACTTTATACTATCTTAATCTACTGTTATTCCATAACAATAACCGATTAGGGATATTTAGAATAATTAATAATATTATTCAAGGACATTATATATAATAAAATACGTGAAATCATCATAATACTTAATTTCAATAGTCAAAATACTACGCCCACGATAAGTAACAGGAAGACTTTCATTAACAATCCACTCATAGCCCATTCATCAATGTATCTACCTACGGTAACCCAAGACGACGATCACGTCATTTATAGGCGCCATACCATCAACAACATTATCACCGTCGGAATCCTCATATCTTAACGCCACCCTCTCAACGCATTTCAACGGTAATGATAACGCCAAGAAGCCGCTTCGATCGCCAGATGTGATCTAGGTTCCTTTGTCAGGTAATAGCACCATTATTGTCAATAAACATCAATGTGGATTTGTAATGCTAGAACCACTTCAAGGTCAAGAATGAACTTCTTGATCCAAACCGCCTCTTTGCTGCATCGATGTCGCAATGTATTCAATCATTGTGACCGCCAATGTGCTTTGCTTAACTTTTCCAATAACTCGCACCACCATTTAAACAAAAACATATATCCCCGATCAACAAGGATCGGAAATCATCTTTCTCAGATTTAAGTCAGATCTCGCTGTAACCATTTACAAACTGGGATACTTAAGAATGTTCTTTTATTGTCCCGCTGACTCTCAACGGATCCGATCAGATCTACTCAAGCATGCTTAAAGCATAAGAGATAAGACCTCATTTAGTGCACAACATGGCATACATGATAGATCCTATCATTGGCGCATAAGTGAATTCTACTATCCGCTTCTCGCCATCTTGTTAGACACCAGATTTGCTAAGAGTAATACCATGAGATACGGGAAAGTATCCTCCTCTTGGAATTCAGATAATCGAACCGTTTCAGATTTTTGTCTATAAGCACTTTGACTTGCATCAATCAACTCCTGTATCTATCTCATGATCTTATCCTAGATATAGGTAGCTTCATTTTAAGTCTTCATCGTAAACACTTCCTAACCAAGACTACATTCGCAAATGAGTGATATCATTCCCAATGAGTAAAATGTCATCAACATATAAGACCAAAAATACAATCATACTCTACCTAATTTTTTCTTATAAATTAAGGCTCATCTTCATTTTGACAAATCCAAACCCTTTGACCGACATTCATCAAAATGAAGATTCCAACTCCATATTCGCTTCAAACCATAAACGGACTAAACAGATACTTTACCGTAATCTTAGGTTGTACAAAACCCTGTGTCAGGTCACGTACACATCCTCAAGTAAGTTTCCATTAAGAAACGCAGCTTTAACATCTATTTGCCAACTCATAATCAAGGATATGCAAAGAATGTCAATAAGAATTCGTGGAACCCGTAAAATTCAAGATTTTTGATAAAGTAGAAATAAGTAATTTTTACCGAAAAACTTAATTTTCTGTATCTCTGAATGACGAAATCTACCAGTCAATCTGCCTCGCTAAATTTAATACCACGTCGACTTCGTTGGGATTCCAGATGGCCTGATTTCACGCTTTTGAGACAAACATTTGACGACACTTAAGAAGATAGCGACGCCACATACATTCCTAAGAACGCGACACTCTGGCAGCAGCCCACGCTGGCTCATTAGCGAATGGCCTATAACCCATGCGCGGAAAGGGTCCCACTACCATCAGCCATGCGCGAAGAGACGCTATAACGGCGCTGGCAAAATACAGGAAAACATAAGCTTTATGTCAATAATCTTTAATTGAGGAAATGAGGATAAACGCCCCTTTGACCGGACGAGTTGCATTCCAAAAAAGGCATAGAAACGACTAAAAAGAAGAGAAAATAATGAGAAATGAAAATGGAAATGAGACGGAAAAGTTATAAAAGAAAAGAAGAAAATATATAGTTAGGAAGAAAAGAAAAAGAGCTGAAAGAACTGCAGAAGTGCGAAGAAAAATGGACATAAAGGAAAGGGAAAAGGAAGATTCTCGGTTTCGCGGCTCACGCTCAAAGTTCGAGTGACCAAAGCTGGCACGCAGCGTAGATCTACGCGACACCAAAAGTTAAGCGTTTCGATAACCCAAAGAGTGCAGGACATTCTACGAGCGATTTAAATTTAGCGCTTTATAAATTGCAGGCTGTCATGAAAGCATGAGAGGCTACGAAATTAGTTCCAAAGTTTGGAATTGAAGTATGGATTACATGATCGTTTCATTACGTCAATCGACCGGGAGCGCATATTAATTAAAATCGAAAGCTTTATAATGATTACCATTGTTTGATGCGATGACACATCGAATCCAAACTACTCATATTTGGCTAAGGGACCGTGAGGCACTTCGTTGAATGGTCCCAAGTCGCAAGGACGGCATGCTACATGGCCATTTCAATAAATTACGCAGCCAAGTAAACGACGACGAGACGCCATTCAATGATTACTGGGCTTGTACTCGGCGCAGACAGACGATAAATTATAATTCTTCCACATTCAGGAATGTTTCCACGAATACTATCCACGACGAATAATGGGCGAAACGATCGGGTGATCACGCATTCTATACGCACAAATACATCAAGGTCGTCACACATTACAGTGGAAAGGTCAGATCACCTAAGGAAACGCTGTCGCGAACCTCAGAAACGACAGTTCAGCAGATTCAATGAAACACAGAACGATCAAACGATAATCATATTGCTCGGGGCCGAGCAAAACGGCAACTCCCCGCGCCGAAGTCCCAAACGTTATTCACTAGCAGACATTTAATCCCTACGATAGTTTCATTAAAACGCTGGAAAAAATATACATTCCATCACTACAGAACTGAACCAAGGGTCTCAAGAAAATAAAGGAAAAGAATTTGATAAATAAAACATTGAGTATCATTCAATGGTTAATGCTATGATAACACATGACGACTTGTTTTACCACACTCTAGCCCAGCATGGCGAAATGGCCACTCGCATACGAAGATGGAGGTCGATCTCATTTAATGAGTATGACATTTCCATATAGAAAATAATCAGATTTTTAACGTGATTACTTATTTATTTACTTATCAGATATTTATTTTAAAGCGTGAGTAACCCCGTAGTGAAAATTTTCTTACCCGGCCATTTCACCCCGTCACGATTCTTCTGCAGAGACACGTAGAAAGACTATCCAGTAAACGACACTGCAGAGGTAGTTTTGTACAGTGCCCGAAACGCAGCTGAAAGAAATAAATAGAATACGTATAACTCTTTTGCGTATTAAATTAAACTACGGTAATATACTACTATTTCTGCCATGAGATGGCATTGCCCCATGGGTTATTTTGATTTTGGCGTTGTATGTCTCGTAACATGAGACATATATTTTCCGCAGGCTGACGGGCATTCAACTGACAATTTTGCCAGGCGCTACAAATTTAATAGACTTTAAGCATAGCTACAAGTGAAAAATTCATCATAGTCTATAACCATGAGTTCGTTTTCAAACCCAGAACTAAATTTTCGCCAGAAGAGATGCAGACTCGCTTAATCCACGCTAGCTTTCTTTTAAAAACCCATTTGTACCCAATGGTCTTTGTACCTTCAGTTGGGTCAATCAAGGTCCACTGACATCATACATGGATTGAATTTCGCATTTCATAGCCTCTAACCATTTCTCGAAATCAGATTCAATATAGCCTCTTGATAGGTGAGCGGGTTCTGATCCACTAACAATACATCATGGTTATCACCAAGAAATCCATATCTCGGCTCCACGACGATCCTATCAAATCTACGAAATTTTGTGCTATAGGAGGTAAAAGTTTCAACATTATTTGTTGACTATGAGTATCCACAAAGTGTAGCTCAATGTTATCTCAGGGGTTTCGATTCTTCGAGTCAGACTTAATTCCCATCACTTTACAAATAAATTCCCTTCTTCTGGGAAAGACACCATTCCGAAGAACAAACACTTTGTTCCTTATAGGATTGTAAAAGTAGGTATCCTAGTCTCTTGGGATACCATAAAAAGACATTTATCGATCGTACCTGCACTTATTTGAAACTCGACGCTACATAAGCTCCTCCCACAACCCCAAATCTTAAGAAAGACAAGCCGGCCTTTACGCCCACATCTCATACTGCCTTTTTCAATCGCTTGATGGAACTCGATTCAGAACGCACTGCTTGCAAGGCATAACCCCAAAGGTAAACTAAGATCCGTCTGGACTCACTGCAGATGAACCATCTAATAAAGTTTGATTCTCCTCTGGGACACTCATCCATTGTTCTAGGAGCATCAGGAAATGATTCCACAAGTTCTAAGATGGTCATCAAATTTTGGTTCAAATATTCGCTTACCTCGATCAGATCAAGTGCCTGATTGTTCTGCCAAGCTGGTTTTGTACTTCATTTTGAAAAGATTTGAACATTCTCAAATGATTTAGATTTATGTCTCATCATAGACATAACTATATTATTTGCTTAAGCTCACTGTGAATGTAATGAAGTACTTGTAACCTCCCAAGATCCGAACTTGAATTGGCCCACATACATCCTATGTATTTATCCACACCATCGGGGCCTCTTCACTCCAAGGCCCGTAAAGTGATCCTTTCATTATCTTACCCAATAGACAAGACCATACGTATCATATGATTCAAAATCAAATGAATCTAAAGTCCAACTCACTGAGTTTTTGAGACTGGGCTTTCTCATTTATATGGCCAAGGCGACAATGCCAAAGATAGTCAATTTAAATCACGGACTTAAATTTCTTGGGTAGCTTATGTTATGTATATTATAATTGTCGATTTTTGAAGGTTCATGACATACACTCATCCTCAGAATAAAAAGATTGCATGTAACATGTCTTTATGAAAATGTATAATTATTATTCCTTAATAATAAAAGAAAACCACTGGCCATCCAAACAAGAAACTGAGCCAATATTCCTACACATCAGAGGAAACGACCATAATAGCAATTGTCCAAAATCCACCAAAGCCCACTCAAGTAAAGTAAGTTCATAACTCACAACCAAAGCAAAGAACTTTGCTCCATTGCCTAATTCGTAGATCAACTTCGCCCTTCGTTTGTCTACTCCTTGAGCCCCCGCATTTGTACAAATGTGAGATCCACATCCAGTATCTAATACCCAGGAACTAGGGAAGAGAAAAATTAATTCAGATAACATAAATACCAAGAACCTAGGTCTCACCAATTTTCTTTAGATCCTCTAACAGCAATTTTGCGCTTCCTTCCAATGACCAGTTCATTGTAAAGAAACAAACACCCTCCTTAAGGCTTTAGCCTTGTCTGTGTTTGGGTTTGGGTCGAGCATCGACTTTCCTTCGCCTCGCCCTCGCCCCCTCGCCTTACCCTTGCCCTTACCCTCGCCTCGCCTCTGCCCCCTGCGCTCAAGCCCTTCCATTTCTAAACCACGTAATACTGGCCGTGCTCGATTTAATATTTTGTCACTGGCTTTAAGCATCAGATACTCTGAGATAGATTTGTCCATTTGTCTATGTTATAGTTCATGACAAATCAATTACAACTAATGTGAAGTGAATTCAGATCAAATCACTAAAGAACTCTTGGCTCATGGAAATCTAAGCCTATTAAGGTGCCTGGCTATAGCCTCATTTTTAGAACATGAGCACTAATCAAGACTCTCAGCCACCTTGCAAGAATGTAAATGCCTTTGGTAGTCTCTGTTCTTCGGCTAGTTTAAGGTTTTAACATTTCTGATTGAAGATCATATCATAAGCTTCCATATTTTCCGATCCTTCAAGTTCGTAACTCATGGTAGCTAGCATCAGCATGCAACATCAATAGAGTCATTATGATGCTTCTATAAGCATTTTTTCAAATTTAGGAGCATTATCAGCTAGTTCTTCAGTGGAGAGGTTCATCCAGACATAAAAGCTCTTCGTTTGGTCACCTCAAATTTCAAACTAGTCAAGGAAGTTAGTCCTTAAGTTTATCCTCTTAAGGACTGATCGCAACGATAAGAATCAGTTGCTGTTAGTCATATTATCTACAATGAATGCAAGTCTGAGCATTGATTGAAAAGTTCTCACCAAATTAACAACCTCAAGAATAATCATATTAATCTAGTGAGCTAAGATCCATTTTGTTTCAATCAGAAGTCACTGCATGACAATTTAAAATTAAATTATTTATAGGTAACTCTTACCAATTACATCTTACATGCAACTCTTGGGATATTTAGCTGATTTTTGACATCATATGTCCCTGCATGTTTAAATCCCATCTAATGCCATTAGGCCCAAAAACCGCTTTTGATAACCCACAAAGTTAACCATTTTTAAACTTATGGGTAGCACCATTACTCATCTTGTCTCACTAATGTAACTCCAATGTACTTACTTTGGTAGAACCCATTAAGGTGATAAAAGGTTTGACAAGTGTTTAAATATGGATGGCATGTTAACTTTAAATTTATGCGAGGGATCTGATTGATTTTAATTTCACCATTAGATCTCACTATACATCTAGTATCACATACTCATGTAACATCACATGGCATCTCATACATGATATAATAAACGCTGTCAATAAGACGGGCCTTATCTGGGATCGACCTATGTCTAATATGAAGATCAACATTCCTAGGTAGTAATTAAGCAGCTCCATGATGTCGATTTGACTCAATGAACTCTCGCAAGATAGACACCTAGCCTCCATCATCATGGTGGTCGATTATACGACTAAACTATTTCAGACGTTTCTTGCTTTATTACAACAATTAAATAAATACTACTTAATAGTAAATAAAATTACAGATAAGCCGCATTTAATAATTACAACCCTTGTAAAACAATAATAATAACTCACAATCACATTGGTAAAAAGGTCACATCGCGCAATCTCGAAGTTAACACAACACGCAAAATATATCATGTTATCATATAAAGATAAACAATCTGTACTAAAGAAACAAATTATAAGGATGCATTTAAACCAATTAAATTCATAAGGCGCTACGCAGAGTCAAGTTACTACGGCCTGCATCAGAGGTGCGAGGAGCTCTATCGGGACTTCTGGCTAAGGGCATGAGAGTCCTATCCATGCACGACATCTAACATTCCATATACGAATGCGATTATTTATAATGAACATGACTGACGTTTTACGACGCCATCAACGCGCATTAAAGAAATTTTTCTATCAGCATCATTAATTGGTCGTGACCCCTTTCGTGTACAGGAGGTATTGCGAGACGATCCGACGCAGGCCGTGATTACGGCGAGGCTGACACATGCTGAATATTACTTTTGTAAAAGATTTCAGATAAAAAGAATCAGACCATTCCTTTCTTTGACTATCAGATAACAATGCAGATGAATTACTGTGAAGGTCAGACGGACCTTTTTACGGTGTTCTAATTAAGTGTTTTGCTTTCATTTTAGATTAAATGCGAACGAATTGGTCCTATAGTGATGTATTTGAGGCGCGCCAAAGAACTCCTAAGGTCCACTTTGCAATGGTGATATAATATATCGGGAATACGACAGATGGATCCCACACGTTTATCATTACTTACCATTGAGACTGTTTACTGCTACGGCTATATTGCGCCGATATTTTCTAAGAGAGCCCTCAACAGCCGAGACTACCGATTTTTTGTGAAAATATGATCCCATAAACGGGACACAACACCGCCAGATCGGCCACCGAAATCTATGTGAATTACGTATTGGACGGTCATTACCATCTCTCGGATTTTAAAAGTTTTCGCTACACAAATTCTAAAGATTCTTCTCTTTGTTATAACCACCTTTTTCGACCCTAAGAGTGTTTGATAAGCGTGACTTTTCTTCTTTTTGAAATCTTATGCAAAAAAATGAAAAGACTTTATCAATCCCAAGATTTCTTGAGAGACAGAGGAAATAAAGTATTTGGACAAAGTTACAAGAATTTGTTTGAGCATTCTTATATTCTTCTTCTTATTTCTATTTTCAATAGATTTTGATCAATGCTTTTGTAATTTCAAAAATTTATTATATAAAGTGATATTAGAGTGTGTTTTTCTTCTCCGTTGTACCTTTATCTCCAATATCATCTATGTAAGATGGTGTTGCATTTCATGGTGAATGCTTCGTTGAGAGTCATGTAGATCCATCCAAATTCATAAATATTTTCTAAGTAGTTTCTTATTCATTCTAATTGTCTTATTAAATGCTTCAATGACGATATCTTGTATGTTAACATATATGAGATACAAATATATGTGAATTTAAAACCATCATGTCACATGTATCACCTACACCTTATATAAATATAGACTGGGTTGATATCCTATATCAATCTCTAACCTATGTTGTCATATTTTAAAGTCTTACAGACGTATTATACATTCCAAGAGTAGACTATCTCTACACGAGATAAAATAGAAGAAGAATTAAATTCAATTCCACACATTGATATGAAGAGACTCCTAACTGTGCACATATAATTAATCTAAAGAAGGTCAATATCTACATAAGAGGAACTGAGGAAGTGACTGGTCAAATATGGCAAAACCAATATTGAAGTTCAAGGAGAGTAACTAATAACAAATTTATAAACTTTGTCTACCAAGTATAAATAATTTAGGCTTTAGTCCAATGATCCAATTATGGAAATTTTTAATAAGGGCATTCATGAATCTTGGGCTTCAATCCCATTATATGCAATGAGATTCTATTTTATTTTATTTTTGTTGCAAAAGTGAAGATTTTCTTCATAGGACTTTAGTTAGTTGATAAATCTCACTTATTATTTGAATGTAAACCCAAAAAAGTCGATCATTTGATAATTGTTTGGTACTGTATGACTTTGTTTTTTATTTTTTATTTTTTATTTTTGAAGACCCATTGACAAATGATTGTTCAAGAATCACTTCAAATCATTTTCTATTAGAAAAACGATTTAAGAAATTTTGAGTAGCTAATTTTTGTAAAGAAACATTTTCAGCTAACGTCTCTTCGAATCACTCCATATTGTTATCAATTAATTTTGTAAGCAGGTGATGGCTTAATTTTTTTTATATAAACTAATTATTACAAAACAAATGGATTTTTAGACAAATCAATCACCCGCAAAGTGATTGTTTATAAGCCATCTTTTGAAAATTTAGTGTGATTTTCAAATATACTTACCATTTTCATTCCCATATAAGCCAAACAAATGAATTTAGTGTGATTGTTTAGAATGACGACATAAATAATCAGGGTCAAAGGTGTGAATGATAACCCTAGTAATTTGTTTTGATCTATTTTGAAAACTGTTCTGACAATATTTTTGAAACATAAAGAACATGATTTTTGCTATTTTTGAAAAATGTCATATATTTGAATTTAGTATCTTCTATGTTTTTTGTGCTTTTCAAAACAAAAAAAAAAAAAAGAAAAAAAAGAATCAAATTATTAATTTTTTTTTGTTTTTTTTATTCTCCATGTTTTTTAGAACAAAAGAATGTTTTAAAAAAGTATAATCAAACAGGCTCTAATTTTCATTCGCCATATGCTTCCAATCCTTAGTTGTTTCTAAAGGTGTAACGGAAAACCCACCAATGTGGTCCTTCATAAGGAGCTATCTTTTTGAGAGGAGATGTAGGGATTGAGAGCACTGATAAAGAATTCAAGATCAAGGGTGGTGAGAAGTATTAAACGATCAACTCTCCTAAAAGCTCAAGCTTGTAGGATTTAGGTATAATATGAATATAATATCTTTAACACCCTCTCTCACATGGTTCGAACCCAGGTCCTCCTGCCAAATAAGTCTTTAATACTATGTTAAACGACCAACTCTTCTAAATGTTCAAGCTTATAAGATTTGGGTTTAATATGAATATAATGTCTTTTACAAGAAGAACCCCACTAACTAGCCCCCTTAGAGGGCAACCATTTTGGGCTTAATAACATGAAAAAAAAAATCTGAAAATACTTACTTTTTTTTTTCTTAAATAACATTCGAGGATACTTATTTCAGGAAAATACATATTTTTTTTAAAAAGGCACATTGTTAACATGTCTAGCTCAATTTGTTAGAACATCTAATTTAAAGTCAAGACATGAGAGAGGGGAAGGTTCAAGTCCCTAGGACAGTCTAATTTAAAGGCACGTTTTTAAAACCCATGTTTTTGCTTTGACCATAACTTGGCCATCACTCATCCAAATTGAGTGATTCAAAATTATGGGTAAACTAGATTTCTAGGAGAACAAATCTCCTTGAAATGGGTGTATGCAAATTTGGACTCCATTGTACCCAAAAATTCGTCAAAGGGGAGCTAGGTTGCATGACATAGTTGATTATGTTTGGTTCTTTTTTGACATTAGAGTAGTCCTAGTTGTTTAGGCCATAAGTTGAGTTTCACTCATCCAAATTGAGTGATTCAAAATTCTGAGTAAACTAAACTTCTAGGAGAACATATCACCTTGAAATAAGTGTGTTCAAATTTAGACCCCATTGCACTCAGAAATTCGTCAAAGGGAAGCTAGGTTGCATGACCTAGCTGGTTCTGTTTTGGTTCTGTTTTGACATTAGAGTAGTCCTGGTTGTTTAGGTCATATGTTGAGTTTCACTCATCCAAATTGAGTGATTCAAAATTCTGGGTAAACTAGACTTCTAGGAGAACAAATCTCCTTGAAATAGGTGTCTTCAAATTTGGACCCCATTGGACCCATAAAACTTGTCTAAAAGGGAGCTCTATTTGTAAGAAATATTTGATAGTATATGGAAATACATGAAAATGCAAAGATAAGAGTAAATGATCGTAAATATACGCATGTATTTCTTAGAATAACGATAGTTATTCAAGGATATGAATATGTGCGAAATGAAATGAAAATAAAGTTGTCGTTAGAACTGGTAAAGGGATAGATGAACATGCCTATTAGGGATAAAAGTCTACAACATACTGATCAGTTGGCCCCATTTGGGTCATTACAGCGCCTTCTGGCCCTTATAGAGGTCATTGTCTTGTACAATGATAACTTATAGTTTCCCGTATCCACTTCTAAGGTATATGCAGACATGAAACATAATAACAAATGACAAGAATATGCAAATGACATGAATATGATAAATGATATGATATGATATGAGAAGCATACCACTGATATGTGATGATAAGTATATTTTGATAAGAACAAGAAGCAAAGTGTAAAATGATACGAAATGTATATGAACAACGATAAGAAATGAAACATTATATGATAAGTTAGTATGAGATATGTATAAGAATGTGTAAATGATATGTATGAAATATGTATATGCATGTGTCTAAAGTGTGATGATCCTTATTAGAGGTTGTCCACAAGTATTATTCCCACTAAGCTATAAGCTTAGCATGGGTGTTTCATCAGTATAGTACAAGAAGGAACTAGAAGCCGGGACATTGCATCGACAACCAAGGTCGACCTGATACTAGGTGCAGAAGACCTCTATCGTCTATTTTGTATATGTTTTTTTTTTTTTTTTTTTTTTGTAAACAATGTAAAGTTTGTATATGTTGAACACTCCCATTTATGGAGTTTGAATATATTTTGTAATCCACTGCTACAGAATATATTTCAAGTTAAATATTTAACAGTATATGTGTGACGCCCCAATTCCCGGGGTGTCTCACTGACCACCCGTCAACCTGTGGAATATCTGTGTCTCATATCATGAGACATGTACATGAGTAAAAATGGCCACTTGGGCCCATACATCAATACTCATCAAAAATACATCAACTATGTAACAATAGTTCAAGAGTTATTACATTACTCTTAACCAAACATATATAAAAAGTTATAGTTTTAATACATGTTATACAAAGTGAATACCAAAGCCACAATTCGACTTTCTTCTAAAACGCAGCCTCTAGTGAGTGTCGTCCTCCTGTACACTCCCTGTACCTGAAATAATGATCCCTCGACAAGGTGAACAATGCCCAGTAGTGATAATTTCCTATATGGGTTACTCCCCACCTAAGTGCACATATTGTGACGCCCCCAACTCGGCATAGGGTGTCAAGTGAGGGGTCATTTTTTTATTTTTTTTTAAAACTTATAACCTTTACACTTACATATTCATATAATGTTAAACAATTAACTTGTATTACGTGCATAGCGGCCAGTTACAAAATATATATACAAGCTCCATATATGGAAATATTCAACATTCTGATATTTACATTTAGTTTCACAATTTCTTATACAAAAATAGACCTAAAGTGTTCCGGTGGGCACCTATTGATGTGTGGCCTTTGAGAGCTGTGATGTGGATTGCCCCGTTCTGCATTTTCCTCTTACGTACCTACACAGTTGAACACGTGCTAAACTCTGCTTAGGTAGAATATGACTTCTATTAAGAGTCACCACACTTTTATACAAATGCATATAATACATATAACATTTACAGATTCTTACCATTTCTCATATATATATGCTTTTCATAACCAGTTTCATTTCTTATCATCTTCCATATACTTTTCCATATAATCTTATTTTACTTCACTATTCTTGTAGCTGTATACTATCATCGCATAGCGATTACAATAGCTTCTCATATCATAATATTATTCTCTACACTTCCTTTGCATATATCAGTCATATTCTTTTATGTTTCATGTCTGCATAAACCTTAGAAGTGGATACGGGAATACTATAATCCATGAGGAGCCCGAGAAGGCGCTGATCCTTGTATGGCTTGATGATCCATGAGGGCCGGAGCGCTATATTCCTTGTATAAAACAGTGATCCATGAGGCAGAGACGTAGCTATATTATGCCCGAAGTATCATCAGCTGTACGAGGCCGTTGACCATCCATGAGGGCCCCGGGTATTTGTGGTGACCCTTCGGGGCCACCGTGATCAAAGCGGGATCTATGTCATCGACCCAAACGGGCCTCGATATCCAGAACTTGTATCTTTGCAGACTTATTTTTTCCTAATAGGCATGCCCATCTATCCACTCTACCATGTTCTAAGCGGGAATGATCAATGTGTTTTATGCTCGAAATTATATATCTCATATTCCCGAATAATTATTGTCCATTCGGTAATCATATGTGATACTCTCTCTACAATCATTTATTCACTTAACTGCATTTTTCATATCTCATTAATATGCATAAATAACTATGCTTACCTGTATGTTTATGAGTAATTTATGAATTTCATAATATGAATCACTATAGTTACCTATAAGAGCCTACTGTTTTCATGTTTCAGGACTAATAGCAGGTTCCAATCTTATCATGCTATCTATTGATGAATTCTTGACTCAATGGGCTCCATAGAGTCAAGAACACTCGAATCGGAGTTCATGCGAAAGTTATGACCTTCAGAAGTTGGAGGTCATGCGCGGTCGATCTTGACGAGTTGACGGGCGGCGAGCTGTATTGGAAGTGGCGAACCGATCCCAACACCGGTGACATCTAATATCTTCCTCAGGCATATGTATGGATTCTTGACTCAATGGGCTTTCCATAGAGTCCACGAAAGAACACCGTCGGAGTTGAAGCGAAGGAGATATGACCTTCCAAAGTTGGAGGTCATCTTGCGGTCAACCTTGACAAGTGGCGGTACATGCTAGTAGCGAGCACTATTTGATGACCTTGTTTGATGACCAGCGTTGGACGACCGCTGGACAGCCAGCATTCAGACGACCCTTTGTTGGGCTGACCAGCATTTGGCGACCCAGCATTTGGCGACCCTTTGTTGGGCGACCAGCATTGGGCGACCCTTTGTTTGGCGATCAACTGTTGGCGTACTTGTTGGGCGACCCTTTGTTGGCGACCCGCTGATGAGCGACCAACGTTGGCGACCAGCATTGGGCGACGGCTGTTGGGCGACGGCGTTGGCGGCCGCTGTTGGACGACCACAGTTGGACGACCACTGTTGGACGACCACTGTTTGGCGACCCTTTGTTGGACGACCAGCTTGTTTGTGACCTCTCACCCATTTATTTATTCGGAGTAAAAGACCATAGCAGTCTATAGAGTCAATTGAGAAATTCAAAAGCCTAACATCAAGTTCATTGATGTGGCTACAATTTCACAGAAGGACTTACTACCAAATTCTCTTTATTTATGACCCAAAAACCCGTTCTAAGGTCCGGCTAGTTGACCCAAATTGGCAGAACTGACCCGACCAGATCTAAATGGACTGACCTCGGTAAAAGGACCATAACTTGGTCTACAGAGGTCCAAATCGAGAAATTCGAAATCCTAACATCAAGTTCATTGATGTGGCTACGATTTACTAGAAGGACTCACTTCTGAATTCCCTAAATTTCTTACCCAAAAACCCATCCTAAGATCCGACTACTGCATATGATCGAAAATAGGGAATTTTCTGGGTTCAACTTGTAACTAGACCCTTCTCAAACACATATCTAGGAGTCTTAAAGCTCTTCTCAACTCAACCCTACAAGAAATGAGTTTAGGAGTTCCCAAACCCAAACCGTACACAAGATAGAGGGTTCTAAACCATGTATCTAAACTTTTTAGTTCAAAACTAGATTTCCATACTCCCATAGTTTTTAGACAAAACTATATTCATAGTTCTATACAACCCAAGACATGTGTATTCATACAAATGTTCTCAGTTCCATACTTTTCTATACCAATCATAGTTCCATACTTTTTTATACCAAATCATAGTTCCATACCACCCAAGACATGTATCCGTACCTGTGATCTTCTTCTTCTTCTTCTTCTTCTTCCCTTTCTTCTCTCTTCTCTCTTGTCCGTATTTGCTCTCCCTTTCTCCAAGACCAAAATAAGATATTTCTTTTGGTCTTATCCCCTTTTTATTTTACTTTGGTCCTCCAACTCTTATAATATTTGCAAATCAATTTATAATATTTTTACAATAGCCTCGAATCTTCTTTATTATTTGTAATTTAACTTATGCATATTCACTACTTTTGTTTTTTATCTTTATTTTATTCGGGCAATATACCTTCACGTTTATTATACCCAAAACATGTTATAAAACTGTTAGAGGTATAATTTGAATTATTACACACATATCATAACTGACAATCACACTCAAAAGCAAATACATGATCCTACTTGAATGTTTACATGCGATCCGGTAATACAAGAATTCCTCACCGACTCCTCACACGTACCTAAGCCAAATGCGAGCAAAATACGAGTTTTCAAAATAAAAGCACGTTCTTGAAAACACACTGCAGTTTGATAAATATATTGGACAACCCTCAGGGTGAATTGTGAGTAATTCTCGAAAGCTTGATCATAGGTCAGTCTCGAGATGGTGTTGGACAACTCTCCATGATTCTTGGAAAATCTTCCTTGAGAATTCCTTTCTGCTTGATTTTCATTTTCTTTCATTTTTTCATGTCATGCACTCACTACCATCTAGGGTGCCCGGTGCATATGGAACCGCGATACCATTTCCACACAATTCATGCTAATATATTTTACATGTATACATTAACAAAATTTAATTCACATAATTCATGTTATTCAATTCTCAATCAATAACACCAAAATTAGCTCACATGAGATAATAACAATCCAAGCAATTCATTTTGAATCACCCAACAACATAAAAATCACACAACATATCACGTGAACAGTGAAACCTAGGCAAATCCTTTGTTCACGGCCTAATAGGGATTTTCTCCACTCGGTTCAAAGATTTGGAGACCGAAAACACGTCCATCCAAGCCTCAACAAATCCCCATCCATTAAAATGCTTCTTAGCCAAAGAATAAACCAAGTAGGAAAAGATCCCTACCTCTTGGAGTTGTCGAAACTCCATAAAATGGAATGTCCAGCTTGGCCCTTTCATAAGATCGGCTTTGCCTTTGCTCAGACGAGAACCCGGCCGGTCGACGAAATCTAGAGAAGTCACATTTTCTCTCTCTAAAACTGGTTTGGCCCCTCATTGCACGTTTTCTCCTCAAATTGGAGAAGATGAAGTTGCCTTTTTGTCTTATTCACTTAAATCTTTTCACTTAATTCCATGTGTCCTTTAGTTTTGATTTTTGATACATGGCTTAATCTAAGTCATTCATCTCCATCATCTCACTAATCATGCAACATGTGTCACATGGGTACATGTAGTAGGTGACTTTTGTCATATCACATGTCTCTCACAAACCGTCATATGGCACCCGACACTCGGTGCCTCGAAAAACGTGAAATTCCAACTGTCTCGTAATTCGACGAAATTCGACGTGGTAACTAGATTTCGCGAGACGATTCCAACGATTAAGTCTGTTTCGTCATCCGAGATCTAGAAAAATTTCGGATTTTGACCGAAATTACTATTTTACCATTTTTCATAAAATTAGAATTTTTTCGGGTTTTACATTCTTCCCTCCTTAAAAGGAATTTCGTCCTGAAATTCTGTACAAACACAACGAATCACATACATATGCAACGTGCACTATACCATGCATATAAACTAGTCATTTAAGTATTAAGCAGTAGGCTTGTGCGCCGTCCACTAGCGAGAAGGGATAGGTGGCCCGCTGTAACACCCCAAAATATACCATAACAGTTTTAAAACATGTTTAGAGTATAAAATAAGTTAAAATTGTATTCGTTCGAAAAAAAATGTCATTTTTATGAAAAAGGGCAAAACGGTAATTTTGTCGCTTTAAAAAATTTTGAAAAATTTCTAGATCTCGGATGATGAAATGGACATCACCGTTGGAATCGTCTCGCGAAATCTAGCTATCCTGTCGAATTTCGTCAGATTCTGAGACAGTCGTAATTTTCACGAATTTCGAGGCAACGGGCGTTGGATGAACCCCAAAAATGGGATTTTTAGAAAAATCTCAAAATTTGACAATATTTAAAGAATGTCTATTTAAGATTATTGAAACTTGAACCAATGCGAAATCAATTGTTTCGGGGCTGAAGTGGACCGAGATGGACAAGGGGGACATGTGGGCCCCACCTTAAGCTTATATATATATATATATATATATATATATATATATATATATATATATATATATATATATATATATATATATATATATGATAGGGAGGAGCAGATTTTGGGTAGCCGAGAGAGACTGAGCGTGAGAGAGTTTTATTTTATTTTTTTTATTTTCTTCTCTTCTCTTTTTGATACACGAAGTTTCGATCGTCGGAATTTGTGGACCAAGAGCGGATTCATCTACTCGGCCGAGGGGCTACCGCGTGGTACCAAAACCTCGCGAGATTTCACCGAGAATTCAAGTAAGAAGTTCGGAAAATCCTAAGTTTCGGTACTTTCTCAGATCTACGGCGTTCGGCCCGATTCAAGTCAGTTTGAATTTAAGAATGAGAAGTTGATGCAGCGTCATGAAGCTGCAGCGTGGTGCAAAATCTTGGGTCTCGTCCAAACTCCTACGAGGTAAGGGAATTTTCCTACTTTGAATATTTTTAGCCTAAAAGCCATGTAATGACATAAGTTGTTTCGGGGCCAGAATAGGCCATATGATTTAGTCCCAAGATTTTGGGACTGAATATTGGAAATTTTTGGGACTGGATTTCGGGCAGTCTCGGACTGTATTGAAGGATATAAATTAGATAAAGAATAAGAATATATATTGATGATGTCTTTTCAAGGGACTAGAATTTTGGAGAGGCGTGTTAGGAGACGTTAAATTTGGCTGGGATTCTTCTTGGGCTGGTCATGACTCTCGCGCGTTCTCCTCCTACGAAAAAAAGAGAAAAAGGTCGGGGCTTAGCGTGGCCGCTCAGTCTTTAAGTCCGGTTTCTTTCGATGAGAGAAGATCAAGCGCAGAGAGGGCAAATGTGTTGCGTGCCTTTCACTTGGAATTAAATTGGCACGGTATTTATAGCGTATGTTTCCCAACTGGATGGTAATAAGGATTCTTTCCCATTAGATGGGAGATTTCCTACCTTTATCGGTATCGGATTCAATAAGGGATATTGAAGGAATGGTTGTTTAGATATCCTCCTCGTATTGGTGAATCCGACGATCTATAGGATGAAATTTGTTTAGCTGTGAATTATCTTATTTTCCTTGCTTGAGAGATTTAGTTGGATTCGCAGGATAAGATGCTATTGGGGATTATCCTACTTCCCTTATTGGTGAGATTTAGTTTGATTTGCAGAATGTGGGCCTTCCCAATCACCCATGTTACCGGCCTTTGGGGTGAGCAGACTGGACTTTCATTTTGGGCTGGCGCCAGGGACTTGGGTATTTCATTGGGCTTGCCTCTTCTTTGGGCCTGGCGAGTGGGCCTACGCGCCTATTTTTCAAACCCCATCAGTTGGAGTTGGAACCGTCTGTGGGAACGACAGTTCCTTTACAAATAAAGGCGATCTCTCGATTCGCGATGGTATCGGCCGGAACTCTGGCGGGAAGCGGCCCTTGATCCTCGAGGATCACGGGACTGACAGTGACATAGCGGCCGACCTCGTACGTTAGAGTGATGTAAGCCCGGCCTGGACCGAGTGGAGGCACTCCGCCCCTCCTGACAACGCCTGATGGTAGAGTTAGAGCAACTCACCAGGCAGATACAACGCCCATGGGAGGTGCGACAAACTCAAGAAGGCCGTAACATCGCCCGTCACGAAGGGCAGCCACACCCTGGCACTCCCCGAGGAGTTGAAACGGAAGCGGAATCTAGCCGAGCCAGGGGGTACGGGCCACCCCTGACTCCTGGAGAGGAGGGCAACGAAGCAACACATGGGGGGCATGACGAACCGAACCTCTCCCCTTGCCCTTGTTCAAGGGAAAATGGGGCTCCCTTGGGGCATCTCGAAGATCAACTCCGGCTGAACGGTTGGAGGCGCCGCCAGTCCGCCCTGAACCTGCAACAACCGAGGAGTCACCTCCAATGCACAAAGAAGAAGAGCGACCCGGACCCATGGTAATAACAAGTAATAAAGATAAAACCCAGCCAACCTAGCCCTAGCACCTCGTTGTATTGCTCGAAAAGACACTGAAGAGAGAAAGACGTAGCGGTCCCAGGAATAGAACGAAAAAGCTATCTCAAGCAAGACGCCAGAAAAGGGCTCTACACAGAAGGTTCAAACAGAATATTAAGGGAAAGGGAAATCCGAACTCACTAAAAAGCAAAGAAAAAGCTTTAAGATCAAGGGCACACAAGGCGAACGGTCGAGGAGGGTGCATGCGAAGAACGAGGAAAGAGGCGAAAAGTGGAAGAAATGAGCGCGAAAACCGAAAAGTCATCATTATCACAAGACATATGACGGCGACAAAGCCCTAACTAACCAAGCCCCGAGCAGACATGTGGAAATTGCACCCGATACAAGAAACGTTATAGCCCTTGCCCACGCACATTATACACAAGAGCTGGGGGGCAACTGATAGGGTTTGAATAATAGGCGCGTAGGCCCACTCGCCGGAGCCGAAGGCAAGCCCGATGAAACACCCGAGTCACGAAGTGCTGACCCAAAGCAAACCCCGCTTACCCAAAGGCGGTAACATGGGTGGTGGGAAGAGCCCACGATACTCAAATCAAACTAAATATGTGATAAGGAATGGGATAATACCGATAGCATCTTATCTTGCGAATCCAACTAAATCTCTCCAGCAAGGAAAATAAGATAATTCACGATAAACAACTCATCCTGTAGATCAAGCCGGATCGCACCAATAAGGGAGGAGGATAATTCTAAATAAACTGCTCCTTCAATATCCCTTATTGAATCCGATACCGATAAAGGCAGGAAATCTCCCATCCAATGGGAAAGAATCCTTATTGCCATCCAGTTGGGAAACATACGCTATAAATACCGAGGCCGCTATCGGTGAAAGATGCAGCAACGCATTAGCCTACAAGCGATTGATGTTTCCGTAGAAAGAAGCGGCTTAAGCGTCGGAGATTCACGGGCAAAGCAGCCAGCCTTTTCTTTCTTTTTGTAGAGGAGAGCGGCGAGCACGCAGCCCATTAGCAGCGATCCGACTCCGGCCAGCGTCCCCCGAAGCAAGCTCGGCCAGGTCGGGTGAAAAGACATCATCATATATGAATATATGATATGATATGAATAGATGAATAATATGAATATAGGAATATATGAAATGACTATATGATAGAAATACATGAGATTAGGAAGTATACAATTAGACAACACATGCTAGAAATGCACAAATGATAGGAAAATAGATACATGTGTGACGCCCCAAAACCAGGGTGCCCGTTGATCACCCGTTAACCCACGGAAATCTACATGTCTCACGTCATGAGACCCATACACGTGTAAAACGGCCCGATAGGGCCCGTATATTCATACAACACAAATATATATTTTATACAAAAAGGGAGTTTATTTACAATTGTATTTAATTACAATTTACACAAAACTGGGTCTCTTTTGAGGAATTTTACAAAATACAGTCTGTGGAAACGGCCATTTTCTTACCCTAAGGCCCGGATCGTCCCATCCACAGTGCGTCTTCGGTACTAAAATAGTATTTCCACCGACAAGATTGAGCAATGCCCGATGGTAAATTTCCCTACTTGGGTTACTCCCCACCTAAGTGCAATGCAATGGCACACCAAACATTTAACACATGCTAATATATCACTCATGCATATATTAACAAGATTAATTCATATAAATCATGTTATTCAATTTACCACAATAACATAAAATTAGCTCACATGGGCTAAGGTACAATTAAATGATTCATCTTATAGCGCCCACAAAATTACAAATAAACATGTTATTCACTCTGTAGCAATAACCGACATCCACGAAAATCACGCAAGCGGTCGGTGGACTGTCAAAACCATTCTAGGGATTTGTTCTTCACTGCGGTCGAATCTTTTGGAACCGAAACCCGCAACCATCAGGCCTTATGAATCCAATCCATTACATGGCCCATAGCAGTAAACAAGTAGGAGAAAAACCCCTACCTTTTTGGAGTTTGTTGAAACTCCCCAAAACTGGTACCCACGCGTAGTCCTTGCATTGGGGAGCAACTTTGCTTCTTGCCTCATCTGAGTTCGCCGGTCCGATTGCAGGAAAAATCTAGAGAGAAGTGAGAGCTTCTCACTCTAGATTTCTCTTCCTCCTCCTCCGTTGGCCTCTCCCTCTCTCTTTCCCTCCCAGGCCCAGTTTGGGTGAGGTTGGTCGAGAAGTGCCCTCTCAACTACTTGAAATGTCAAGCTCGAATTTAATTCGTGGGATTTTAGCGCTATCATGTATCAGCAGATTACTCAATGGCATGATGTCATGTGTCACATGAGCCCCATGAGCTCAATGTTTATTTTGCATATGCGCACTAGACACGTGGCACCTCTTGGCCACCCAGCGTCTTGAGTGTCGTAAATCCTCTTAGTGCCTCGCTTGTGAAATTCATTGTGTTGGAATTCGATGAAAGTCGACGTGGTAGCTGGAATTGTGACGATTCAACGGGTGAAGTCGTTTAGATATTCGAGATCTAGAAAAATTCCGGTTTTTGACCCGAAATTGCATTTTATCTCTTTCCTTAGAATCTGGATTTTTCGAGGTCTCACAGTATGTATGGTAAAGAATTGAATCTGAAATTGAGAGTTAAAGATATATGAGAAAATCACAAGATAAAATATCCATGGTTGTAAATATCTCATATGATTCAGAATAAGCAATAATTATTCGAGAATGAGATATGTCTTGAAATATGAAATATAATTGGATTATGCGCCTTACAGAGCACAGTAGAGGATGATGAGGCATGCACATGGGGATATAGTTGTTGCGACTTATACAATTTACAAATATAGGGCCACAGTTTGGATTGATGACATAGATCGTTTGGATACATTATAAGCGGCCCCGTTGAAGTCATACAGAATAGAATCATTGTCTCGATGATGGTACAGCCAGTGCATGCGGATAGAGATCATTGTCTCGTATAGTGATAGGTACCTTGGTACATACAAATAGAATCCTTGTCTCATCTGATGATAGTACCTTGTTACATCACAGTTGTTTCCACGTATCCTTCTAAGGGTTTAGCCATGCATGAAACATAAAACAAATAGCAAATATATGCACGATTCGAAAATGATAAAGTACATGACATGATATTAGAAGCATAGCATTGCTATGTGAAAATATATGCTTGATGACAAGTATATGTTGATAGAACAAGAAGAAAAATGTAAAGACGAAATGAAACATGACAGTAAAAAGTATAAAGATTGCATAAGCATGTAAATTATATGTATGAAAGCATATGAAGTGACGATTACATGAAAAGTACTAGATGAAAGCATACAAAGTACATTAGAAAAGTATAGAATGTAGATAAAAAGTATAGGACAGTATAAAATGAGGATATATGAAAGTATACATAGCAGAGATACTTGAGTATGATACATGCACGGTATAGAACATGAAATGAACATGAAAGTATAGGAAACTTGCAAAGAACATGTCTGAGAAATAATATAGGAATAGATCAAGTATCGATATAAGCAAATGACAAAATGAACAAAAATATATATTGATAGATAAGGAATGATATGATATATGCACATGTTTGGAACTTCCACATGAAAGGCATTAGACAAGATGATAAGTGTTAAGTCATAAGTATATGATCTGTATGAGTATAAGAATGTATTCGATTGCTCATGACATCAATGTTATCAAGCTGTCTATGCATATGTTTCCCACTCACATGCTTAACACCTGCTCTAAATCCATGTAGTACGTAAGATAGGCAAGAGACACAGACATCCCCACATCACTGAAAGACAAAAGTCATCCTTAGATAGAGGCCGACCAGACCGTTCCCAAATCTCGATTTTCATCGATTGTGCTTATATGTTTTGTAATATGAATCAGAATAGCACAAGTAATGGGACCAGTATATGTGTGAAGGAGAATATAATGAATGCCACTACGGTGGTATGTGATAATATATAAAAGAATTTTGTTATTACGTAAATTGTATATGAATGAGAAAACAAGAATGTGTGTCGCCTCCGAGAGCAGAAAAGGCCAAAGAGTACCAACCCGAAGTGTGACACCTCGTCACACCCCATCGGTGCCGGGTCAAGGTCACATACATCATGTCCTCGCCTCCCACGTGACTCCTCCACTCCACTGTGGTCGCTTACAAGACCCCTCATTGGGCCACACCTGGCTCGCGGCCTGCACCCGATCCCGACTATCCATACGCACACTGTCCTCCTCAAGGTCTCATCCGTGTCAACTCGCCCCAATCCACTACACAGCTGGATCTCGAGTACCTCCAGCACGGAGACGTGAAATACCGTGACACCGACATGCTAGGGTAGTAAAGCCAATCTGGCACGCCATGCTGCCTACCCTCTCAAGTATCTCGGGCGGTCTCATGAACTCCTACTGAGGCCACAAGGCTGCCGAACCTCACCACTCCCCTTAGCATCACCTTCTGCTAAGACGCTACCTCCAACCTCCGAATCCTGGGTGGTCGACGTCGTACATCAAGATACTTCGCTCAGCTCAGCCACAGACTGCCGCATCAAGCCTCACCTTCTGAGGTGTCTCACCATCAGACCGCTGATGGAGCTCTCTCCCCACCTCGGGTCCGATATCACGACTGTGATATCTTCCATGCCTCATATGGTGCCATTCAGATATCGCTCGATAACTGCTGGCCAGAAGACTCCACTATGGTGTGCTCTCCCAACTCATCTGAGGATTCAGATACATGCTTCGCAACATGTCCTCTAACACCTCGTATGGTCCTTCTCTCCGATCGACCATCCGCTCGCGGTGAAAGCCGACTCATGGTTATCCGTGTGCCCATAACCTGGGAAACTCCTCCAAAAGCTCCGCCTTCGTAAACCCCTGCCCTATCCCACACCATGGAGACTACTTCATGTAGCCGAACCATTCGAATGTACAATCTGTAATCTCTCCAATGTGAAGGTCATCCAACACGTTAGAAATGCCGACTCTGAGTCTACCCACTATCGCCCCATGCCAGACATAAACTTTTTTTGTCCCAGGGGCAAGTGGGTCACAAATCCATCGTGATCGTGCTCCCACCTCCACTCGCCACACTCAATGGCTGAAGTAGCTCCTCGTCAAGCCCAGGTTCAGCCTGGTCCGCTTACGTGAGACATCGTCGAACAAAGTCCCCTACGTGTCTCTTCATTCCGCTCCAGTAATACCGACGACGAAGATCATGGTACATCTTCGTGTCATCAGATGTATCAAGAACTGAGAGTGCAGCTAAACTCCTCGAGAATCTCCTCTCTCAAATCTCGCTGGGCCAGAAACCATCTACCCGTCCCCTATAGAAGACTACCATTCAGGTGGATTCGTCCAAATTTCGACACCTGTACCGACCGGCATTCTGTCTCCGATGGACACTGCCTCCAAGGTCATGTCTCGACTCGATCACCTACTCAACGTAGACCTGAGTAGCTACTAAACTCCCAACGTACCCTCGAGCCTTCGCCATCTGCTCCCATCACAGCCCTACCGCCCACATCCGCCACTCCCTAGCGTATACCAGCCAATACTCCCGTGACTCTCCGACCAGCGCATCAGCCACCACATTTGCCTCCACCAGATGGTAATGCAGCGAAGTCATAATCCCTGTGAACTCCATCCATCTACGCCGCTCTCATATCGAGGCCCGCCGCGTGAAAATATACTACAAACTTCAGGTCCGAGTACACCTCGAATCGTTTCGCTATATAATAAGTGGCGCCTAAATCTTTCAAGGCTTAAGACTATGGCCACCAACTCCATGTCGTGTAGTACTCGCCTCATGATTCTTCAACCGACCGGAACCATAAGCTACTACCCTCCCTGACCGCATCAAAACACATCCCGCCCCGCCGAGGCATCAATACACCGTGTACCCTCGTCCCCCGTCCAGATCAGATAGGAGCTAAAGTGGTCCTCCTTCAACTCCTAGAATGCCCCTCTCACCTGGGTCATCCCAATCAAATCCTCGACCTCCTTCCGTGTCGATCCTGGCCATAGTGCCGCTAATCTGAGAAATCCTCCACGAATCTCCTATAATACCCAACCAATCCTAAGAAACTACGTATCTCAAAGACTGCCTTCTACTTTCAACCTCATCATGGTCTTTCGACCTTCCTTGGTCCACTGACACGCTTCGATGCCGACACCACGTGTCCCAGGTGAAATCTCACTCCTCACAAGCCAAAACCGCACTTACCGAACTCGCGCACAACCGATGGTCTCTCAAGAATCAGAAAACAATCCTCAAGTGACCCTCATTCTCCCTCTCTAATTGGGAGTAGATCAAAATGTCATCCACGAAGACCACGACACAAATCATCTAAATAGGTTGAATACCTTATGCATGAGGTCCATGAATACTCGGCGCACTGCCACCCAGCATCATCGCAAATTAAAGTGCCCATAACAAACTCGAACGCCGCCCAGGATATTCGCTCTCCCTGAAACCTCACTGTTATAACCAAGCAGGAAGGTCTATCTGAGTAGACTCGCGCTCTCTAGCTTTCTGATCAAACAAATCATCAACTTCGATTACCGGTACCGATCAATCGTAACTGCTCCTCCAATTGTCTCAGTCACGCACCGTCGAAGGTCTTGTCCTCTTCGCAAACAACCCGAGCGCCCCATGGCGGAAGTGCTCGATCTACGAACCCCGTCCAAGAGCTCTCGTAAATGGACTCCTCGCAACTCAATCCAGTACCATCTTATGCTGAGTCATAGATGCAGCTGGAAACAGGGTGTAACTCGATAACAAGTCTACAACCCTCTCGTGGAGGCAATCCCTGCAGCCTCCATCCGAAACATCCTCATACCGCACTACCGAGGGATCTGTCCTGCCTCACTGCCCTCCAAGGCAAGGTCAGCAGCCAACCCGCCAACCGTCCACGCCATCTGATCCAGACATGGTCTCGAGGCAAAACACCATGCTTTGGGGGCCACAACACGAGTACCGTCCCGCATGTAAGGTGAACCTCCTATGCTCACACAATCGCACCCACTCTGGGCAGTTGATGCCAGCCTAATCCATCCTGGGCGACGACGCAACTTTACACGCCCAGACCCTCAGTCCCGTGAGTAGAATCCTCGAGATCTCTAACTCAGAACCACGACATCTCTATCTCGCCCCTAACTTGTGGAGAACTCACATACTGCGGCTCCTCCAAGTGCTCAACCTTAAGCCCAACTCTATCACAACCGATGCGTAATGAATGAATGCGACGCACTTAATCACACTTCGCTTCACGCGATACCACAAACGTACTCAGATAATCGGCCGACTACGACCAAATGGCAGATATGAGATAACACCCTCAACCCCGACGCCCAATTGTGGCCTGGCCCTTCGCCGCCATAACTCGCCTCTCTGGCTCGCTTCAATGTAGGTGTCTGTAGTGGCCCCTAAAATCGATACTGGCTCCTTCAGCCCTGTGTATCAGCCGCGAGGAATGAATCAGATCCTCTCCCCTCGTCCCACACCGACTGGGACCGAACAGCCCCGAAACTCGGGGATCCTTGTCTCTGGGCAATCCTCCTCATACGCCGGCTGCTAAAGCACAGGCACACCATCCGCCCCACTCAACTAGGAAACCCCGACCGGCCCTCGGTCCGGATGATCGCGCCTGAACTCCACGTGAACCAAGCCTGGCTTCTTCCCCGAACTAGAAGATCGACTCTCTTCCTTTCTTGCTACTACCACCCGCATCCCGAGTGTTCCGCAGATCTTTATCTTCTATTGCATTGCCCCATCTACAGAGCCCAGGTTCCAGTAAAATCCTATAATCCCGACCGACTGGACAACTTCAGCCCCATTCTCGAATCTCCGACTCCGCCATGTTCCGTGGCCACGCAGTCATCAAAGAAACTGCCAGTCTGCGTGAACCCAACCATACTCAATCACGCCTCATAGCCCCGTCTAACTCTAGAACTCCCGAGCCTGAGCGACGAGAAGTGTCCCAGTACTTCACTACGAAGATCATGGAACCCGCTCAGTCATCGGCTTCTCTAGATCTCTAGAGGTCTTGCCCGGGCTCCACCATACTCAAGCCCCACCCTACTGGAACATTCGATCTCTGGTTACACGAGGCACTTCATAGCCTCCAATACTCTTTTCTCTCAACTCCGTATGAACCAATGGTTCGCACCATCTATCTCCTTCCCCTGCAGCACGGAGGATGATGTGCCCCGAACCTCGATGTTACTCTGACCTCCCCGCTACCGTCAGATTTAGCTCAGGTAATGGCATAGCCGCACCCCACAAATTTCAACAAAGGCCCGTCATCAACACCGGTGGTGTTGCTAGCACCTCGTGGACGACCCCTACGTCCTCGCTACTAGCCATCTACACATGTCAAATGGCAAGTTAAGTTTTAATGAAGTGTCTCTAAGGTGTAAACACAACCCCGAGACACTATTCGCATACCGAAAAATTTTATACACTATGTCCATGCATTCATAGGCAATGCAAGACAATAATTCCATATATTAAATCATATGCAACAAAAATTTTATTTTATTTCATTTTATTTTATCTTATTTTATTTTATTTTATTTTTTATAACTTCATGAACAAAGGTTCAGAACAAAGGATCCAAAAACAAGATTCCTAACAATTTAATCGAGTCAAAACTAGGTTGAGCGCATGGTGCACACCTTAAACCTGTGTCGCCGCACTGCGCTCAGTCAGACGTTATCAAATAAGCCGTGTCGTGGCGCGCACTGGTCGCACGTCCCTCCTTGTCAGAAACAGCATAACTCATTAGAGCTGGCATACACATCGCATGTTCCTGGGCCTGTTGTAGGTCGTAACCCACCCCCCCCCCTCGCGTCCGCGCGATACGTGGCCTCAGATCGTGATACAACTCACAAATGTGCCGCGTGCTCAGTCATTAAGGCGCTCCTCAAGGCCAGATCGCGCCTCGTGTCGCTACAATGTGTCGCGGACACAAGGTCGCTTTCTTCCTCCACCACGATACAACATTTGTATCGTGACTCCCCGCTTAGCCAAAGTCTTATAAGGCTGCCAGACGCTATTGCTGGGCTTCATTGTTTCAGTCCGTGTCTTGTAAGCATGTCATAGGCTCCTCTTAGCCAGAGGTCATGCCCCCGTGAAGACGCCCCAAGCTACTCCTATGTCTTGGATACAAAATCGTATCGGTGATTCAAACTTGAAACGGGCACAGCCCATCCCGCCGATCTTTTTTCACCATCATTTTTTTTCTATTTGTTCCGCCACGCAAGACCACAAAAAAATATATTTTTTTTTCTTCATGTCTTCAGTAGAACCAAAAATGTTTATTTAAAATTTTTTTTTCCTGTTTTACACACTGGAAAACCTCAGAAAAATTCTCCTCAACACATTTTTTTTTCCTATGTGCTATTCACCAAGCACACAAATCACTCAACATACAACATATGATCACACATCAATCATCAAATGCACAATGGATGCATGATCTACCCGTTTCCCATGAAGTCCTAGGTAAATCGTATACCTAACTTACTGATACTAAGCTATGACTCTAGTATCCAACATCGAGCTATAGCAAGTCAAGAGGTTTCTCACCTAATGTCCATGGTCGAGGCCCAAGTCCTCAAGCCCTAGGTATTCTGATACCTAGGCTCGATGTTTCAAAGTCGCACACCCCACTCTTTCTGGTGTCTCACACCACCCGCAACTATAATATTTACATAGTGGTCTCATATCGTGAGCATTTCATGTACATGAGTAAAATGGAAACTGGGCCCATACATCACACTATAAAAATACATCAACTATGTAATAGTTCAAGAGTTATTATATTACTTAAATCAAACATATATCAAAAGTTAGAGCTTTTTAATACATGTTATACAAAGTGAATACTGTGTGCTGGCTAATCCCTTTCTTCTAAAACGTCTTAGTGAGCATCGTCCTCCCCATTACCCCCTCGTACCGAAATAATGATCCTCGACAGCACGAAGAATGCCAAAGAAAGGATAATTTCCTACATGGGTTGTCCCCACCTAATAAGCATATCACAAGAACCAATCACACTTTATTGAAATACACGATCTTACTCAACGCCTATATTTCAATCCCATGTCTCAGTCCTCACCGACTTCTCACACATGTTTCAAGCCAAATGCGAGCAAATACAAGCCAAAACAAAAGCTTTTTGTCTTTGAACACTACCGGAAGCTTCGAGCAACATATTTGACAACCCTCCCAGGTGAATTATCGGTACCCTTCAAACGCCTCGCGGGTCGCCCGAGATGTACTGCTGACAACTCTCCAGCAATTCCTTCTGGAAATCTTCCTTGAAATTCCTCTCACAACCATTTTCATTTTTCTTCATTTTCTATGTCATGCACTCACACCTACCATCTAGTATATGCCAATGTATACGAACGACATGCCATTTCCACACAATTCACGCTTAATATATTTTACATGTATATATTTTATGTATACATTAACAAAATTTAATTCACATAATTCATATTTATTCAATTCTCAATCAATAACACGAAATTAGCTCATGTAGGTATGCAATCAAGCGGTCGTTTTGGTCGCTGACCAACCTTGAAAATCACGCGACATATCACGTGAGCGGTGAAACCACCGTCCTTGTTCACGGCCACACAATAGGGATTTTCTCCACTCGGTTCAAAGATTTTGAGACCGAAAACATGGCCATCAAAGCCTCAACAAATCCTCATCCATTAAAATGACTCTTGTGAAGAATAAGCCCAGTAGGAGAAAAGATCCATTTACCTTTGGGGTTGTTGAAACTCACTTAATCGGTGTCCTTGCGTAGCCACTTTCGCGTGGGTCGATTTTGCTTAACTTTTGCTTTGTGAACCGACGGTCCGAATCTTAGGAAATCTAGAGATAAGTCGCATTTTATATCTCTAGCGGTTTGGCCATCATTACGTTCTCCTCAAATTGGAAGATGGGTTCTTGCTTTTTGTCTTATTCACTTAATTCCATTTGTGTCCTTTAGTTTTGATTTTTGATACATGGCTTAATTTAAATCATTCATCTCCATCATCTCACTAATCATGCAATATGTGTCATATGGGTACATGTAATAGGTGACTTTTGTCACATCACATGTCTCTCACAAACCGTCATACGGCACCCGACATCCGGTGTCTCGAAAAATGTGAAATTACGTCTACGATTGATGAAATTCGGCGTGGTAAAATTTAGATTTCGAGGCGATTGGCGGTGAAGTCGGATTTGTGTAGAGATCTAGAAAAATTTCAGATTTTGACCGAAATACTATTTTACCATTTTAAGAGAATTCTAGAATTTTAGGGTTTCTGATATGAATGAACAAGTTTATAGGGAAAAAAAAAGTTATCTAAGTGTTACAGTTTAAGTAGTACCTGAGCGTTATAGTCTCAACTTTATTTTTGTTGTCGAGTGTTTCTTGGCCAAGTAAAACACATTAAGATATTTGGTATGAAAATTGAATTCAAATGACATTTCATGTCATGTAAAATAATGAAATTACTTAAATAACCTTTAAAGAGGTGAAATGATAATATTATTCTTTCCATATTAAAGGCTTTACTATATCTATTTGTTAAAATAAAAAAGAAATTGATAAAATTGACTACTAATAAATTAAGTTAAAAAATAAAAAAAAATTCTTAAAAAAAATATAACAATAAAAAACAACTTTTAATTTCTTCTATTATTCTTACTTGTTTTCTAAGTATTATGTGAAAAAAAATCATATATTAATAATTAAAAATAAACATTAATTACTAAAACTATTTTTAAAATAATTAAAATATTATTGTTTTCCATAACGGCCAATTCAATCAATTTATTTTATATTGTAACAAACAATGGAAAGGATAATATTACCATTTCACCTTTAAAGGTCATTTAAGTAATTTTATCATTTTATATAATAAAAATGTTATTTAGATGTAATTTTTGCTTATTCAAATATTCTATTAAATTTTGATGGGCTTGGAAGTACTTGATTGAACAAAAATTAAAAGTTCAAATATTTGATTAAATAAAAATAAATTTGAAATACCAAAATAGAAAAATAAAAATGTTTGACACTTGATTGAACAAAAATAAACTTGAGACACTAAATAGAAAAAAATAAGAAGAAGAAAGTTTAGACACAAAAATAGAAAAAATAAAAAACTTTAGACGCTTGATTCAACAAAAATAACGTCGAGACATTAAAATAGAAATATATATATAAAATTTAGATGTTTGATTGAACAAAAATAAAGTTGAGATACTAAAATAGAAAAAATGGAAAACTTGAGTCACCATTTATGTCATTAACTATTTTCTTTATTTTTTATCTAATATATTGAAATGACTCATCATGCCTAACTCAAATGATAAAACATTCACCATTAAAATAGGTATAAGGATAAATGATTTCAAGTTTGAGTCTTAGTGAGAATAATTTACTACTATCTTGAAACAAGAATATATTAAAAAAAACTAATATATTGAAATAAATTAATTAATTTTTTTGAAAGAAAATAAATTAATTATTAATAATAAATATAATCACATATGATGCGAGTTTACTATTAGCCGTATATTAATGTTACATGTGAGTTGCCTTAATGAAAAATTTTATTAATGTAACAATTGTATTATTGTTTCGTACACGAAACTCCAGCTACCTTATATGCAATTGTACTACTTTATCTAGTTACCTCCGTTATTTTACGTCTAGTACTATGGAAAATTTTAATAATGTAATAGTTGAATTATTGTAGTGTCTATGCAATGGTACAACCCTATCCAATTACCTCCATTATTTTACATCAAGAGTTACATCCAACGTGGAAGCATGGGGACCCACTGATGTGCCTTGATTTGAGGGCAAAATTGTCTGTTGAGAATTGTTTGGGTGCACTCATTTATTTCCAAAATGCACCGATGACCTTTTGGGTGATGTTTTTTTTAATTATTTTCTCCTTAGTGTACCTTAACATAATTTTTCCAAAAAAATTCCGTATTGAGTTATCTTTAATTAAGCAGATTTTCAAAACTAATTAAAAATAACAAATTATTTTATAAAATTAATTAAAAGATTAAAAAAGATTAAATTTACCTTATTTAATAGTAATAAAAATCTAATTTGAAATTGGAGAATGTTTTAGAGAAAGTGAAATGAAAAATAAAAAAAGATAAAAACAAAATTCCCGATTAAGAGTTAGTTAGGTATAGAAAACGAAAAAAAAAAAGGAAAGAAAAAGGAGTTGGGCGTTGGATTAAGGTATGACTCGTATGAGAGCTTTTTTTTGCCAAAAATAATATTTAAAAAAAAAAATTCAACTTAATATTTCTTCAAAATATTAATGGTAGTGTGAAACGAGAAAATCACAATTTTCTAAAAAAGGAAAAAGGGTAATTCCGGTCAAATCCGAAATTTTCTAGATATCGGATAATGAAACGGACTTCATAGTTGGAATGATCTCTCATGAAATAAATATAATCAGACATTGGTGTCAAATTTAACTTTGTTAAGTGGTTGAACTACGTTAGTGAGTTTGTGCCACGTGTCGTAATGAGTGAGTCAACAATAATTTCCCAATGGGACCCATGAGGCGTGTGACAAATGTGAGTGGGTGAAAATCGTGGTAGATGGATAAGTGGATAGGGTGTGTCAAAAGAGCGAAAGCCAGAAGTGGACATGTGGCAAGTGAGAGGAAACATCCGTGGCTTCCTATCTTCTCAATGGGTTGGGAGAGGGGGAAGGAGAGGGAGAAAGGCAAAACAAAATTTGAGAGGAAGAGTTGTAGAGAGAGAGACTCCACCTTCTCTCTAAGTTTCCCGACAATCGGACTTGCGTTTTCAGGCGGAGCAAGAGGAAGATTCATCCTCACGACAAGGGCTTCACATAGAGACTGGAGTTGGGGAGTTTCGAAAAACTCCGAGAGGTAGAGGTTTTCTCCTACTTGGTCTAATCTTTGTCTAAGGGCCATTCAAATGGCATGGGTTGTGTGAGGCCGTGAGTGGCAGGTGTGAGCCGATCTGGACCTTGGGACCCGATGTCTTCGGAGATTCAGAGGTTTGTTTTTCGGACTGGTCAGGGATTGCTTTTGGACTAGGACTTGTCCTTGTATGACATTTTTATGTGTTAGAGTTAAAATGAATTAATGGTGTTGGTTGTCTTGCCTAAGGGAATGTTTGTTTGTGTTTTGAACCGTAGGAAGCCTCTAAATATTGTGGTAGTACGCGTGCTTAGGACTTTATTGGTTTTTGGGTGGAAATAAAGGGAATAGGGTCGTCTGAGGCGCCAGCTTGGAAGGTCATAACTTCTTCGTCCGAACTCCGTTTCGGGTGTTCTTAAACTCTATGGAAATACCATTGAGTCAAGATTCTATCCGTATGCCTATGGAGGGCAGTGGATACTGGAGCTAGCCGGAAAGGGGCCCACAGGCGAGGGTTTGGTAAGATTTGTCGAGGGTAGAAATTTTGCCCTAGTCATGTGTGACTCCGGCTTTGGAAGGTCGTAAGCTAACAATGAACTCCATTTTGGGTGTTTTTAGACTATATGTGTTAGCCCAAGGATATCTCTCATTGAGATTTTGATGATAACAAACCAAGGTTATTAGTTACTAATGGTTAAATTGAGTTGAGTGACAGGTTAAAATTGATCAAGCATCAAATGAAGATATCTGACTAAAGATGACAATGATGGAGTTGATCGAGCACTTGGAAATGAGTTCCTCAAATCAAAGAGCAGATGACAAGTAACCAAGATTCCAAGCTCAAGTATAGTGAAGATTTTGATAGCTTAGGAATCTGTAAGGTGAAATGCATTAGTGCACTTTAGGATATCATCATTAATCATGCATTGCCACAAACTCGGTTTTCAAATCCAAATTACATATCTTTTGAAAACATGGGTTTAGGCATAAAAATTTAGATTAAATAAATCTAAAAAAATGAACATTTAAAGAAAAAAAAACTGGTTGTATGAATAGTCATAGTATATGAGAACGATTACCGTATACATGAGCGGTACCATATGTGAACTGATAACTTCCACAGCGGCTAGTGAATAGTGTCATGACGATTACCAGCGGCTATTGAACATTGTCATAGTGATAAGCGACTAGTGAGCGATTATCGTGAATAGTGTCCAAGAAATCCCACTCAATAAATAGAGTGTGGAGGATCATTGTAAAACATAGACTTGCTCTCGACCATCTTTTCTCTTGTGTATTAGTTCTCGAAACTAAGTTTGTGGAGATGCATTCATTACATTCCTATTTTAGAGTGCACCTTAGTGTTGATCAAAAGATTGAGTTGTAATTGAAAGATCTTGAAAGCTTGAAGAGTGTCGTTGTGCCCTAAGTAGAAAGCTTCAAGTGTGTATAAGCTTGAAGAAATTGCTAGGAGCCATTGGGCCAAAATCCAAGTGTAATCAAGCTGAGTTGGAGCTTGGAACCCAGTGTGCATAGCTTGAAGAGGTGCCCATTAGAGCCATAATCTAAGTGTAAAGAAAGAGGCTCGGGATGGAGCTTGACACTAGTGGAACCATCACCGGTTAAAGATTGAGGAGAAGTGGACGTAGAAAGCGGATTGTGCCAAACCACTATAAATTCGGGTTTTGCTTTCTCTATCCTTATCTCTTTAATTTATTGTCATTGCATTTAAATTAAAGATTTATTGTTATTGTGCGAAAAAGTTTTTGAGAAAACCAATTCACCCTCTTGGTTAGAGTTTGCTTAGTCATATTGAATCTTCAATATGGAAAGCCCATTGAGTTAAGATTCCATCCGTATTCTCGTGGAGGGCATTGAGTGTGGTGGCGAAGGGGCTCAGGAAAGTAGTGAAATTTGTTCGGGTAGAGCGCCTAGTCATGTGACCTCAACGGAAGTTCGTAACCTTGGAGTCAGACTCGTTTCGGGTGTTCTTAGACTCTATAAATCCCATTGAGTGAGATTCTATCAAATAATTCTGTCAAGGGCGTGGAGTCTTTGGATCTACGGCCGTAAGGCTCAGGGAAGGTCAGTGGGCTATTCGGGTAGGGCTGCCTAGTCATGTGTGGCCTTCAACTTCGGAAGGTCATAACTTCTCTAGCCGAACTCTGTTTTGGGTGTTCTTGGACTCTATAAAAAGCCCATTGAGTTACGTTTCCATTCATGTATGGAGGACAGTAGGTGATCATAACCCTACTGAAAGTCTATGTTTTGTACCAAGTGTGCGGGGTTGCATGGTAGTGTTGGTGAATGGCTAGGGATATAGCTTGTGACCATTGCATGGCATGTTGTAGGCTACTATATTGGGTATGGTATGGATGTCTATGTGAGGCCATGACATGCCATATGGTTTAGTTCCAACAGCTTAGGATTGAAGGATAGAGGATTTCTATGACCGGTTTCACACAATCCAAGACTGTGGTGGGTTGGGGTTTGAACGGGAAACTAAAAGTTTCTAGGTTTTTTGGTTGTTTGATGTTGTATGGATGATTGAGACAAAGTGGTTTCATGTTCTTGAGGTATGGTACCGGTTGGATGGAGTCTGAATTGTGACTGGTTGTGTTATTGCTTGTATGAATAATGCTTAGTGTGAATATGACATGTGAATGTATGTTGTATGATGTATTAACATGGGTTGTGCATGGAGAGGAAGAATTATATATATCAATTATAATTATCAGTAGTATGTAAATGTTAAATGTAGCCATTTCGTATATAAATGTAACATGAAGAAAATAGTGGCATCATGCATTTCATATGCAAGTACATCGTGGAGTGGTGTAGGTGCATGGTATTGTTTATTCACCGGTGTTGAGTGAATGGTCGTGAAGCTCGAGAAAAATGGGACAAAGTCTAGGTAGAGACCCACGGGTGTAAAGCCATTTAAATGGCAAGTAATGTGTTAGGCGAATTTGGGTGTAAGAGACCCTTGGTATCATCAGAAAGAAGTTTTGTAAAGGGTGTAAAGGCCAGCGGTATTATCCGGATTACGTGGTGGTGTAAAGAGACGTGGTGTGATCTAAAGTTCTGTATGGGTGTAAGAGACCAGCGGTGGGAACCAAATTTACATTGCCAAAAAGAAGACACACGGTTATGGTTTACTTAGACTTCAAGTCTAGAGCCGGGATCGACCTTGGGATTAGTTACCTATTGGCAACCATTATGCTAGTAGATCGACTACGGGCCTGATACAGTCATTAAGTACCACCAAGACTCGCTGTCACGCCGGCATAGCATGCAGAAGGAGCCCATGAAAGACCCTGGACAGCGGGCATGAAAGCATTTCATGCATGACATATGACATTCAGTGATGATTTTATCAAGATTGTCGAGTTCGCTTGTCTAGCACCGTACGTGCACTGTGACGGCGAGCAGCCCTCAGAGCTATTTCACCCGCTTCGCCTCACTCCTGTCGAGTGTGGGCACACATCCTTCGTGTACATGAGAAGACTATCTTCGAGGCCGTGAGTACGGCCAGCCGTGGTCTTGAGAAGCATTTTGTAAAATATATTAAATAAATATAGTTTTAATATTATAGCTTTGGGGCATGCAAAGGTAAGAGTTTTACATATCAAACTCTTGTAAATTATTATAAGGAAATTATACTGGAAGAGGTCTCAATATATAGAGCAGGTGAGCTTGATACTCTGTGGCAATCTGATATCCGTCAGTGTTTTTGCTGTCGACGGTTGTCTGTGACCCCTGATGTGGCTGCCAGGAATGTATTTTTATTACATTAACTCCAATTATTAAATGCACAAGAGTACTATTTTAAAATTTTTAAGATAATGAAAACGAGTCACCAAATCAGATTCTTTAAGCTTCTAAACAGGAACTTCTCCCCATCTATTTCATAAACCTCACATTCCCTACCAGTAGTTTTGTAACTGTGTTAATCATTTATATTTTTTTCTTAGTAGGCACAAGCTATTTTCACAATACTGCCTCTTTCATAATTAGCAGTCATTTTGTTTTGTTTTTATTTTAGTTTATTATTTTTAATCTTTTATTTTGCTTTCATTATAGCAAATTCAAATCATGCTAAATTTCCAGATTTTTTTGTCATGATGATATATGGTTATACATAATAAATTAATATTTCAAATTTGTGTTGTAGCTTGAGAAATTATATTTGGTTTCACTTTACTTTACCTAAAAGTTAGAATATAATGAGCTCGTGATACCATTATGAGTATTTTTGTATTTTATGTATTCATTTTTTTATTTGTATTATCTCTGCTTCCTTTTTTGTTATGCAACAATTTATAATATATTTGAATGGATTATCACAAATTAAGTTGATTTGAATTTGGATACAAGACTTAGATCAAGTGGCTGTATAAGAGAGGAGGATCTAGCTCGGCACCTACTGGTAATGATTGTGAGGAACATAATACCAGAACATTGTAATTGCAAAATGAATTACGTCAAAAAAAAGGTTGATTTGACTTATTATGCACAAAAAAAATTAAAATGGCTTTATAATTATTAAAGATGAAATGTTATCAAAATAGCATTCCTTCAATAAAAAAATTATAAATGATTAATGTAGCCACCAGCCACCAACCATGGTAAGAAATATAAGGTTTATGGATCGAGTAGGAAGTTTTAATCATTTTGAAAAATTTAAAAATCGAAATCATTAACAGCACAATAACTTTGTTAAAATTGAAGGATGATCGTGATATTCATTATCTTAAAAATTTCAAACTGATCATCAAGCACGCTTTTTTGATTTAGCTTATGCAGAAAACGTAAGAACGGACATGTAATTTTAAAGGGAACATTGTTGATTTTTTTTTTTGGAAAAAGATATTTATTTTCACAAAACCCATAAGGAGTAATTTGAGGATGGTGGGTGAGAGTGTTTGGATGGGGTGTGAATGAAGATGGAAATGGAATTAATTCTAGTATTCTTGTATTTTTCTCTGTTGTTAGAAAGATTACACATATCTTTTGTTGATAACGAGTACAATTTATACTTAGTCCGCTACATGTTGCCTTTACTATTGGCCCTAGTTCACCATGCAGTCCACTATATTCATGGTTATTTCAACCAAATCGACTTGAATAAGTCAGACCAACATGAACGCGTGAGAAGCTTGAATGTCCAGCAGGAGCCTGAGTTATAGTCATCTGCCCAACCCTTACAAAGTTAAATTATATATCACTTTCAAGGTCGTATCCACTACTCCCATGTCACCTCAGCATGTCATTCATTGAGCGCAAGATCAAATAATACAATATGCCTGCTACATGACCAGAGATCAGACAGAGTTGTGAAGACTAAGTCATCGTAGATGATGCAAAACTTGCTAGATACGACGCAAGACACTCACCACCATGAATTCTACTGCCGTGCCTCCCACTACGCATTCCTTTACCCCACGATGTCCACATCACATGATGGATCAGAACCAATCTGAAGGAGGCTAGTGGCATCCTCTAGTAATATAAATTGATTAGGTTTGTAACCAAAAAAGATATGGTACAATTCCTTTTATAACCCGAGAGAAAAAGTTCTTTTAGAAAGTTTTCTGAGTTTCCACAGCAACTGCATGTGGGAAGTTACTCCCACACTATCCTCAACTGCACACAGACGCTCTACTCCCTCTCCGAGGCCACATGATGGGTAAAGTCTGGACCGCACTTCATGCCAGTCCATATCATCTATTGGAACAAATAAAACACAAGTCCCACTGAGCAGCCTGCCCTTTCTTAGAATCAGCTGTCAGCTTCAAGGGAAGAGTAGAATGTCACTTCTACGAGCCGTAGGTGGATGACCCCCGCCATGATGGCCCGCTGGCTCAAAGCCCTCAATAGATCAACATCAACAAATGAGCCTCATACCCGACCTTTTAACCAAAAACGTAATCACAGATGAGGAATCGAGCAAACAGGAATTCCTCCCACCTTAAGCCAAGATGTCGCTCATGAGCGCCAGATGACATGTCGGGGCCTTTCGCTTGTCCTCATCTCCACTAAGACGCCTCTCACCATGTTACCAAAGTTCCAGATGCACTGATGGACCAGAGGACCCTTCACCAATCCAATAATTTCCATCAGGCTGTTTACATCCAAATGGGAATGACAAGCCTTTCTAAGATATGGTGTTTTGTCTCACCGACGTGACTTGCCTTGTCTTGTCCCTCCATCGCCTCTCACCTGTCATGGTAACATCCTTTTGCAGCTGCGATTCGAGAAATGAGCACCAAAGACATGCAATCACTAGGAGAAGCAGAGCGCCATCAGCTCGTTTCAATGTGAGGATGGGGATTCAAAGCCGACAAGAGATTTATGAAGGCTGAGCAACAGAACCCCACCAAGAAGATGATTTACAAAGGAGAGATCGTCCACCAATCTCCCATACTTTATTGTCTCCAGATGAGTAAAACAACTACTGAGGTGACAAGGCAATGGAAACACAGTAAGAGTAACAAACAATTAATAGATAACTGTGTTCTAATCAGATGATACGAATTTTGCGTCCATGTTTAGCCCGAATCCCCTCAAGGGTTGTCTTTAAGACAACCCCAAGCACCAATAGCAATTACTTATGCCATTCTTAAGCTTGAGCCAAGCAAGTTGATAAATGAAGAACTATTTTCATCCGCCAAAGAGTACCTCCCTGAGCTATGTCTCTTATGGGTGTGTTTAAAGAGCCTCCTCCAATCCTAGGCATATGTCAGACTACTGCTCAAAGAAGCACACTCCTGTACAGAATCTTATTAATGTTCACGTGTGTGAATCGAGGAGGTGGGTAATGGAAGAACCACACCAATGTAGGTAGTGGAATCTCAACCTCATTGATGATCCTGAAGTAAATGAAGTTCATCCTATTATTGGTCCCCTCCTTTGTGCAAATCACATTAAGGTCCACGACTAGTTGCACACTCTGAACACAGAGGCAAAAGAATACTTATTCTAGAAACGTGTCGACTCGAGCATTACCAAAGAAAAGGTTTCTGCTGTTATAACCCAGACAATTGACGCGTGCCTCAGTATCCTGTCAAAGAGGATAACCCTCTAGCTCAATTACAAGGCCTGGCTAGATTGACCCCACTTCATCTCGACCGCCTCCGAGTACCATCATCAATGATATCGACAAAGATAAGCCACTGCTGTTATCTATCTAGCCGTTATGCTAAATGCACCCATAAGAGAATAAAAAAAGAAATCAAAAATAAAACTCTAAGAAAAGACGAGCAAAAAAGAATTGTAAGGCAACAACGTGATAATCTCAACTTCACATCAAAGTGGGCAAAAACTTCCCAAAGGAAAAACAGAAAGTATAATATACTAAGAAAACCAGACTAAAAACCCAGAAGACTGGCACGCAAAGAAAATAAATAAAGAGAACCTTAAAAATCGTATCACACTTTAGTGTGTACTCATGTGATTGCTAAGCAAAGATGTGAACTTGAGGGTACCTAAGAATTCAACGACGACGACGGCCAGGGAATGTCGAGAGAGGGCAAAGGGATAATATGGAAAGACTTCAAAGCAGCAACCAAGAAACCTCAAAAGGAAAATATGAGAATTTAAGTCCTAAAAAACCCCATTGCTGATAAGGGACATTTTAAAGAGGTACAATGTCTAATCAGACCTTAAAGGTGGATGACTCGCCCAACCCATCGCGCAACCCGTACAAAAAAGGCATGGAATCATCACACACCGCGACCAACAACACGAACCGAAACCATAGCCTCTACTCAGCACTATTTGGCTTGCAGACTGACATGTAGACGGCACGGGAATGGGACAAGTCTATGCATCAGCCATGAGAAGGCCGAATTTTCGTGGTTTCCAAGCTATAGTCATCGGGCCCAACCGCCATCATCATACATCGCCACCTTCGTAAGGACGTTATCCACTATACTCCTGCGTCACCTCAGCACGTCATGCATCGTCAAGGATCCAAGGCTAATCCACGGTTAGCTTCCGCCTGGAAAACAAAGTTACGTAAGACTGGTCATCACGGGTAGATGATGGCTGTGACTTAGTCGACATGGACGTGGATGACACTGGACTACTACGCCGAACTTCACCGCACGCTCCATTCATGGATTCCACCCCACCCACGCTCATCACCGCGAGATGGGATCAAGAAACTCATTGTAGAGTTTCACAAAACCCTCTAGTGTATAACGATAAGTTTGTAACCAAAAAAATATGTACAATTCTTTCTCCAATCAGATAGAAAGAAAAAAAAATTCTTTGGAAAGCATGAGCCTTTCCACATATTTTCAAGACTAGGGCTCCTTTTGGAAACTTCCTTCCCTTTTGGCTCGGAAGTTTCAATGTCCATGTCAAGGAGGTAAACCGAGGTGATATGAGCTAACAAGAGGCACCCGTGTTCTTCCCGCATGTCACGCAGACTTGCAGTGCCGGGCTCGACGATCGGGTTTCGGGCCCCCTTTCACGCTAGGCTTTGATTTATACATCATCAGAGATCTCCCATTTGGTATATCAGATCCCACTTTAGAGTATTTTATCGTCAATAAGAGAGTACACACATATAAAGGGATAAACAGAATATGAACATTTAAGATAATAATTATTTTAATATATTTCTGCATTTATTATTTGTACTATACCAGCATTATATCACTAGAAACTCGAGTCCTGAGACCACTCATGCCTAACTCCTAATCACTCTGCCAGGTCTTGCATTCCGATTGAAATATGTATTTAAATTATTTTTGCATTAAGCCCATGATGCTCAAACTAAGTGGTCCCATCAATTCACTACACAGTACGTAAATGATGTGTCTTATATTATGAGACCTCATACATGAGCAAAATGACCACACACACATCCATACTTACAAATATAACTAACTTATATTACAAAAGTTTCCAAGAGTTAATTTACACTCTTAATACAAAATATATTAAAAACTAGTTCGTTTAATAGGTATATTAATGTAAATATGAATCAAGGCCACAACTGCCCACATACCTCTGGGCTCTAAGAAAAAAGCCCGGTTTATCTCGCATCCTCAGACTGAAAGGGGATCCACGATAAGAGCAATCCTAAGAGAATGACTTACGCGGTCACTTCCCACCTAAAACCACATGCACTGGGCATCCAACAAACAAAACAAGCATTCAAGAATCATGATATCCCATTGAATGTCTATGTCATCATGATGAGAATGCGACCACCCATCCCATATCCCTTGTGTCCTCACCCACCCTTACACATGCAATTTGGTTATGTGAACTATATTAAGCTCCTTCATGACAACAAGATTTACTCTTGATCTTTCATTTTTCATTTACAACTATATTTTCGAGTCCTCAACACTCTCAAACATGCATTTACCGCGAATGAAAACCATTTCCAAAACAAAGGTATTTGTTTTACCTGTGGACAACCCTCCAGCAAATAGCTGACACACTCTAATAATCTATTTTGTGGACAACCCTCCAATGTATAGCAATTGGGCATACTCCGATGATTGACATTATGTGAACAACCCTCCGAGTATATCACTAGTATAATCCAACGACACATTGTGGACTAACATTATGGACAACCCTCCTCATGTACATCAACTGGGCCCGTCCGACCATCGATATCAGGTGGATAATCTCTCTCCCGAAGGGTATATCAATTGGGCATACTTTGATGATTGATATTGTGTGACAACCCCGGCGTATATCAATCTGGGCATACCCAAATCGAACTCATCCGATTGATTATATTATATGGACAACCCTCCGATATCGAGGGATACATCTCGGCTAAAGAATATTGCCATCCCTCCGAAATAAAGCTTTCAGAAACCACCTCATGCACTCACTCCTACTATTCTAGGGTGCCCCAGTGCATATGAAATGGCCGATCCATTTATTTCTTGTAACCCGCGGTTAGTACTCATTTTGGACGTTGTCCTATTAATCGAGCTCACTTAATCAACACCACAAAGGTTGATCCACAACCATGTACTCACGACACACCATCAAACCCAAGATGCTGTCGATCTCAACTACACTTCACACCTATGTTATGCGATGTTTTCTGCGCATGCACACGTAATTATGCCATCAGCCATTCAAACCACGCCTTACATAGCAATGATAATCTATAGGTATTACATTACTCAAGTGATATTTATCCATGCATCATTTGATATCATATTAAGGTTCACAAATCTAAATCAACATACCAATTCAAGCATACATTAACATGTCATATTCACACCGCATGTTATTCTGTTACAAGCAATAACACACAACAAGGTCACAATCTGACTCATCCAACAGTAAGTACCACGACTTTCCACAATCATGAACCATTTAGTTCAAATCATCCATACAACATCAACAACCATAAAACTTGAAACTTTTAGTTTCCAATTCAAACCCAACCCACTTGAGTAGTCCAGGATCTCATGAAACCGGTCATAGAACTCTATCCTCAAAATCTTAAGTTTTTTTGGAACTAAACCATATGGCCTCTCATGGCCTCCCATAGACAACCCATACCATTTTAAAACCTTTAGGCTTAAAATAAACCGAGTAGAGGAGAAAATTCCCTTCTATCCAATATTAGTTTGGCCCACAACACGCCATGTAATGTACGTCAAACCCATTATTTACATTGGCACAACTACAACCCGCACACTCTGGCAGTTTAGGTTTTAAGAAAGGTTATGGTCATCCACCACCCACAATAAGAGCAAGGATAGAATATTAATCTCAATGATCTTTCAATGAGTCTAAGAACAATCTCAAACTAAGTTCTCGGACGAAGATATTATGACCTTCTCAGTTTGGAGGTTCATGAGGCTGCTCTGGCCCCGAATGGATCGCACCGACCAGTCTCGACGAATTCTCCCTATCCGGCCATCCCGGAAGACCCACCGCCATCCAAAGACATATGGATGGAATCTAATTCAATGATCACAGAGTAAGAACACCCTGAAACGGAGGCTCGACGGCAGACCTTCCTGTCGGGAGGTCACATCGAATAAACCCAAATGAATGAATTTCCCACTAATTTCGACATACTACCGAAATGAATAGGCTACTAGCTTCATTCCTCTAAGAAAATGACTTCAGCAAATAATTCCTAAAGAAATTGAATTCTCATAAAGGACTCACAACATTCAATTACAAAATTTAATCTTCATAAATTGACTCTACCGCTTAACTACAATTGGATTCCTTCACAAAAATTTGTACTCTCTACATCCTCCCATTTTTATGTGCTAACCTTCTAGCAGTTAACCTCTACAAACTTAATCCTCACAAACTTAATCAGCCGATTGAAATCATTCAGTAAAAGGACCATAACTTTAGTTATGAGGTCCGTTATCAGTAATTCAAAGCCTAACATTGTCTATCGACAGGGCTACAATTTCATCTGAAGGACCTCACCGCCAAATTTCATTTCCCCACCAAAACTAGTTCTTAAGGTCCGGGCTTAATGCATACTATCACAATATGTGCCTCCATGGTTCAAAATGTAACCAAACTTTCCCCAGTAAGGCAAGACAACCAACACCTAATGAATTTTTAGCCATAAATAAAGAGAAAATGACCAAGGACACCATTTACCCAACTCAACTCGGGATCGGTCCAAAAACCCTGAATTTCTGCAGACTGTCCCAAGGTCTTGGATAGACCTCACACCGCCACCGCGCCTCACATAACTCATGCACATTGAACGACCTCAGACAAGGATCAAACAAGAGGAAGATCTCTACCTCTCGGTTTGTCGAAACTCCCTCAACTCCGATTTCTATGCGAAGCCCTTGTCATGAGGATAAACTCTTCCTCTGGTCGCCTAAAATGCTATCCTAATCGCCTGGAACTTAGAGAGAAGAGCCCTCTCTGCCAACCCTTCCTTCCTTCTTCTTTCTCCTTTTCCCTCTCTTTCCCCCATCCAACTCCACTGGGTCATGTTGGTCATGGGATGTCCTCTCACTTGCCATACGTCCACTTCTATGGCCACCTGATTTACCTTATCCCTTATCCATTTACCATAGATTTCCACCAATCAAATGTTTCTACATGTCTCTCATGGTCCTACTTGAGCTCATGGTTATTAGCTCTATAATTCTATTACAAGGCTTTGGGCTGTGAGAACTCACACCTTCCTGGGAACTGGATTCTTCTGGTTTTACATTCTTCACCCTTAAAAGCAGAATTCACCTCAAATCTCCACAATACATACACACTACCTACATGCATATGCAACTTCTAATTAGGAGTGTAATCGTTGAGGATCTTCACTAAGGCCACATATCTAATCAACTCCTCACCCTAGGTCTGAAAGAATTTCCAATTAAATTAAGAACTGTTTATTTGCCGAACTCTAAGCTGCGGTTCCTAACCTAACATTCCACTTTCCTATACACATTAGTGCCACAGCATAATTTCTCCCATTTATACTATAACCCGCCATCAACGCAATCACAAACACATGCAAACACAAAATCGAATACAGTCAGTTAAAGTACAATGCATGCATGGTCTAAACCCATCCATGAACTCCAGGCATTAGTACGAACTCCGATACTAAGCCACACGCTCAGAACACTTCATCACAAAGGGGCCCAGTGCCTAAACTCATGTCCCTGCCTCAGGTGGCCAGATAACTATGCTCGATAATTATGCCGTGACGCCCTCAAACCCGAGGGTCTCGTTTCACCACCACAAACTATGAAAACCTGTGGTTTTATATCATGAGACCCATACATGGAGCAAAATGGGACCATGTCGGGCCCATAAGATCCATACTCACAAAATACGACCAACTATATTGCCAATAGCTCAAGAGTTAATACACTTATTACAAACATAATAAAACCAGTTCACTTAATATATATACACAAACAAGAATCACTGCTATAGTCCCACTCGTCTATACTTCACCCAAGGATCGTCTATCCGCACCGTCATGCACCGAAAGGCATCCCATGACTCGGGACGAGCAAAATCCCAAGAGAGAATGACCTAAGGGGTTACCTCAATCAAAAATGCACATGCAATGACATCAAACAAACAAACAAATATCTGGTTAGAATCATGTACATCCTACTTTGAATGTCTACATGTCATGATGAGACGTGATCACTCCCTATCCCACATCCCTGAGTCCTCATCGACTCTCTTTACACACGCAATTTGTCAAGCGTGAATCCATCACATTTTCCGATGACAACCCAAGATTTGTTTTGATTTTTTCATTTTTTTATCGGCAAACTATACGCCCCGAAACTTCTCATCAATTTCAAACATGGTATTTTTCCATGAATGAAAACTTACTTCCAAACAAATGGCTTGTTTTACTGCGGACAGTCCCTCCGAGCAGTAAATAGTGGCCACATCTGAGCAATTTATTCAGGGACAACCCTCCACGGTATATCAACTGGGCATACTCCGACTATTAGACATTAAGGTGGATAACCTCGATGTATATTAATTGGGTATACCCGAATATATTATTGGTGAATCTCCATGTATATCAATTTGGTCTGGCCCGACGATTGATACTTTGTGACAACCCTCCGATGTGTATATCAATCGTATACCCTGGCTGATATTATTGTGTGGATAACCTCCGATGTATAATAATTGGGTATACCCAATGATTTGGCGCATTAGGTGGACAACCCTCCGATATCAGAAAGGGACATACTCCGGCAACAATGTTATTGCCAACTCCGAACACCCTTCTTCAAGAAACCACCATGCACTCACTCCCATCGCCCAGTGTGCCCCCGTGCACATGAAATGCCATGGTTTCATTTTATGTCTCAACTCCGTGCGACTGATTGGACGTTGTCCTATTAATCGAGTCCACTAATCAACACCAAACGCACAAGATCCATGGCAACTGCAGTACTCAATGCACACACCAAATAACACCTAACATGGGCTGATCTCAACCACACTCCCATGTTATGCAAATGTTTTATGTACAATGCAATTATGCTATTGCCTATTCATACTTATTACCACATACATAATGAGGAACTATATGTGCATAAGATACTATGCATCATTTGACATTCATATTAAGGTTCATACAAATTCCAAATCAAACATATGGAATGCAAGGCATACATTACATGTCATATTCATAATCGCACTGTCCATACAAGAATAACACAACAACGCTGTTAATCTGGGCCTCATCCAATGTGGTACTCACTACCCCTTCACAATCATGAACCGCTTGGTTCCAATCATCCATACAACATCAAAACCATAAAACCTAGAAACTTTAGTTTCCAAATTAAACCCAACCCACTCATAGTTCCTGATCTGTGAAATTTAATAATAGAATCCTTCTAACCTTCAACCCAAGTTTTTGAACTTAAACTCTGAGGTTTCTCCCTACATTCCCGGCAGATGCAAACCCAAGAGACAATTTCAAAGCCTTTACGCCAAAACAAGCCGAGCAGGCACCCCTAACAATACAACGTCCCTATAAAATGCCATGCAGTCGGTCATGTCAAAACCCATATTTATCGACACAACAAAGCAAACTCGCATACCTGGTAATACATAGGTTTTCGTTATGGTCATCCACTCGTCCTAAATAGGTGAAATGAATGAAGTTGACTCATCAGGATTTCCATAGAGTTCAAGAACACCTAAAACTTTGAGTCCTGACGAACAAGCTATGACCTTCCGGCTGGAGGTCAAGAAGAGAGGCAAATTCTTTCCCGAGGCTGAATCACCTTACCACCCTACCGACTGGCCTTATCCGGCTACTCCCAAGACCCACCGCCATCAATCAATAACATGGATGGAATTGACCACTGGTCGGTAGAGTCCAAGAACACCCAAGCCATGACCTCTGGTCGAGGTCAGAAGACAGGACAGCCCTTCCTGTAGTTGACCACCCGACCGTCCCCGGACGCACCCGCCCCCATCCGTCTCCAGCCCCAAAGACCCACCGCCATCCAAAGACACATGGATGAATTTTGACTAATATGTTTATGAGCCCATGAACACCAAATGGAGTCACTAAGAGCCAGACCCGGGTTAGAGGTCACACGAGTCAAACGCAACCGAGTCACCCCAGCAACCACCTGAAGAATGACTTACAGTCGACTCTACAAATGACTCACAAATGACCTCTGGCCAGTCGATTCCTCTTTACACCGACTCTACAGCCGACTCCTGCACTTAACCTCTACAAGTTAACCTCCTCAGCAGCCTGACCTCTACATCCCTAATCTCTACGGGCCTAACCCTATAGCCCGACTCTAGTCAGATTAGGACGGTCCATACAACAGAACCATAACTTGCTTATGAGGTCCAAATTATAACCAAGTCTGTAATGACACTCACTGATGTGGATATAATTTACCTGAAGGACTCACCGCCAAACGCCTTATTTCCCACCAAAACCAGTTCTAAGGTCCGTTAATGCATAATGCCACACATATACAGCTTCCCCATGGTTCAAAATTCAACCAACATTCTTTAGGCAAGACAACCAACACCATATGCATTTAGCCACAACATATAAAAATGACCCACATAGAAGAATACGAATCCTCTAAACTAACTCATACTCGTTAGAAAAAAATCCCTTGAATTTTGAACACATCATTCCAAGGTCTGACGGTTTGTTAATGCCACCACTACCACACAACCAATGCCATCAATGACCTCAGATAAGGATTAAATACAGGAGAAGATCTCTACCTCTCGAGTTTGTCAAACTCCTAACTCCGGTCTCTAGTGCAAAAGCCCTTGTCACGATGGGATGAATCCTCTTCCTCTGCTTCGCTTGAAACGGCCTGAGTCAGCTGAAATTTGTAAGGTGGTTTCCCAGAACCTCTTCCTCCTCTCTTCTCTTCCTCCCTTCCCTCTCTTTCCCCCCATCTGGCTGGCAAGGTCACAAGTGATGTCCTTCACTTGCCATGTCCACTTCAAGGGCCACCTTGGATTTTACCTTATCCCTATCCAATAATGCCAGATTTCACCCAATCACATGTTGCCATATGTCTCTATGGTCCCACTTGAGCTCATGCTCTGGCTACCTCAAAACTCTTGAACACAAGGTTCACAGAGCACCCACACCCTTCCTTAGAAAATCTCGATTTGGGTTTTATATTTTTCAATTCTTAAAAGAATTTCTGTCTTGAAATTCCACACACACACACACTTACTCACATGCATATTTAACCCCCACTGTGAGCAGATCAAGTGAGGATCTCTCAATCACGCCCCATATCTAATCAACCTCACCCAGGTCCTAGGAAAGAATTTCCACTAATTCAAAACTTCATGTTCATTTCGGTTAACCCCTGTCAGTTATGGTTCCTAACCTTAACATTCCACTCTTTTCCTATACACACATTATGCCATGTATGAAATTTCTCTCATGAAGGTATAAATACACAACTTAATGCAATAATCACAAACAGTGTAAATACAAACCTAATTATCAACATGAAATACAATGCATGCAAAGGGTCTAAACCTGACCATGTAACGGTAGGTATTAGTGTATCTGAACTGATACTGCTTATGACGCTGGGTAATTTCACCAACAACACCACAGGCTCAAACCCATGTCCTCTGGCCTTAGTGGTCATATATGTCACACACCCCGATTCTCGTCTAATTCGACAGATCCAATCAGTTCTCGGGGAAGCGCGAGACCACACGACCCCACCCGATTTTTTTCTAGTGTGCTGACCACCAGGTTAAGGGCCCACATCTTATAAATACAATCAAAATTAGTATATACAAATCAAAAGAATCATCACACTGAGTGGTGTCCATCAAATCTAGACATATAACCCGAGTCCCATTTTTCATACATATACGAAAAACAACTTTACATTCCAATTACATTCGCAGCGCCAGGGCTCATCGGATGAACCCTCACTTGCAGTCGCCCACCAGACATGATGTCTCGCATGTCTCTCCCCGCACTCGCCACCTGATTAAAACCTGTATAGTTTTTACGCCAGCGGAAACATATCTTACAATAAGAACACAATAATGTATAACAATAACAAGAGTATCAGGGACCTTTCCAACGTTATATAATCCAAATGGGCGCACTGTGTCGATCATATTCTGCAACAAACTTAGACATATACAATGACAAGGCATCCACCCGGGTCCTTTACATGTATCGTTTTTTGACTCTTCTCAGTTTTCAGTCATTTTCCATTCAGGTCAGTTTGACACACTCTATCTTACTTGTACCTGTAAGGACTCAATGCACTCTTACATCTCCCATAGAGAGATAGAGTCTACCCAAATCGAACTTGTATACTTATAGCAACTTATACTCACTCAGATCTCAATAACTCCCATGGTAATTTATTCCATTCTGAACCCATACTCTACATAAACCCTCCTGATCCATACTTCACACCTCATTCACTAATCATGGGAGGACCCATTCCTTATCCGATCCCCATCACATAATTTATATGTCATGTTAAAATTCCGACGCACACCTATCCAACCTTCAAAAGGGATTGATACATATCATGACTTACACTGCTATTTATCCCCTTGACTTATAATTATTCAGAGTATTCAAAGGAAGACTACTTGAACTCGTCGATCGATACTTATCCATGCATCTCTCAGGAGCATGTAACTTATGCTTATACAAAGGTATTTGAAAACACGTATTGGTATTTATATCTATTTCGTGATCCCGCAGGAGCCATGTAACCCTGTTACTTTATCCTGGGCTGGGACCAAGATACATGTTCGAGGTACTGTAGGTATCACAGATTACGGAACGATAATCGGTATTACAGAATCCTATCCTTATACCCAAAGTACCCACAGGTAATACCGAGCCTTAATCAGCACAGAGGCACCGTAGGTACTACATAACTTTATTTTGGGTACTCAGATCTGAGGATTTGTCCCACAGAGCCCATCCTTGTCTTAATTAGATCTTCTACTGGTACTGCAGAATTTATTTATGATATTTGTATCTGTATCCCCGAGACATTTATACATACATGTATTTCTGGATTTTATACATGCATTACAGTAACTTATACATGCATTTCGTATCTTATATATTGTCTTATGTAGAGAGATTTGTTTCACGATCTTATTCTTGTGCGGCTATACCTGAGGGTAATGAAAGAGTCTAACTGATCAGACTATATCACATATTGGGGTCGACTAGACTTCTAGATACCTTAATATTAGTCTTCTCAGAAGTACGCATCACGTATTCATTATACCTTAAGCAACCAGAGTCACAATCGGACTTATACTTATTTTACAAGAGCTTGTACTCATTTTACCGACAATGAGCAATCCAGAGGTACTACCGAGTTTTATACTTTCTATTTGATCGATTAATGGAGAGGTCTTCTTTAGGTACTACTGACTTATACTTGTTTTGACTGATAATGGGAGTACCCTTAGGTACCATCGACTTGAGCATTATCTCTACCTCCGCAGAGCAAGCATAGAGTTTCTTCTATGCAGACTCAGATTTTATAATGTATTTATGTTCATTCCTGGACTCTGCAGGAGTTACATAAAGCTATTCTTATCTCGTAACTTATAATTATAACAGTTTGACATCATCTCTGACTCCTTATGAGAGTTAGTTGAAATAACTGGGACAAAGATACATCTCGTATCTTTACTCTTATTCTTTATTCAATATCTTATCATATGTCCGTTCTGACCACGACCAATCCATAAGAAATGAGTAGGATGCGCACAACAAGCACCGGCTGGGCAATAATACAAAGATCGGGTGCCGAGCACCGTACAGGACGCCCCAATGCAACAGAGTGTTTGAGCACCGAGGTGCCGTGAGTACCATCGGGTAGATTGTCGTCACTACAGGAGTGCCGAGAAAATCACAGAGCGGTACTCAGCACCTCGTCATCAGACGTGTCACTCACAGTCAGGAGCCGTATAATCAGGAGTTTGAGCACTAATCAAACGTACTAACTACAAAGAGGGAGTGCCAGAGTGACCCAACAGAGGCTGGCACTTAACAGGAGGCCACACCACAGAGTGCTGAAAACCAATGTGATCATCCACCATTCATTCTTTCTGGTCCAGGTAGTCATAAGGATCATACTGCCTTTCCAACCATAGAACCCATCTTGTCACTCTTTCCGTGGTTCACAAGATGATACGTTTTCATGTTCATATTCATGTTTCAGTCATCTTCGTGTTTTATCATATCTGCTCCATGCTTATTCATACGGGCATTCTAGATACTTGTACCAGATGACGCCCATCCAATACATCATTCATGTATTTTGTCTTCGGCTAGAATCAATTTACTGAAATTGAATCATTCAATCGGATTCATCTAAAACCTGTTAGCAGATTTATGTTTATTTGTGTCACTTACTAATTTTACTCCAAGGAATAGTTGCAATATTCATTTCTTGTGCCTTAGTTCCATATTACATATCATTCTTATACTTTAAAGTTATGTGCTATGGCTCCTCTCCAACTGAATCACCTAAATGGAGCACTGAACTCAAGATACGTCCAAGAACTCACTACTATGATCAAACTGACAGAATTGGCAATATATCATCACTTTGATGAATTTTTAAACACTTAGAGTCAGTACCTAAAGATTTATTTGTTGTTTATTCTTAGTTCATTTTAACCAGAGCAATCCTGGAATCACCCCAACCCATCGAAATGAGCAGCCACACAAAACACGTAAACCCATTGACAGGTAAACAGCATCATATGTATTGTGGTATATCCCTGACATGCACCTAGATACGTCAGTCTAAAGTCGGATTCAGGAACTCTAATATGCACGTGCATACTGCCTACAAAAATCGACACATGTCAATCTGTGGAACCCATCGTAGTTTTTCTCACATTTTTCCATACTTTAAGTGCACCAATCCAATCCTCATGCTTCAAACACACCAAACCATTCCACATCATCTTCAGAACCTCTTTCACTCAATCTTCTTCACTTATCTGGCTTCAAAGACCTCATTCACTCATCAAAACCATTCTGTTGTCGTTTAAGATCCACACAACCCAATATGATTTGATGTTTAGGGGTTTATTCTAAACTCTAACTCCAATACTTTGACCATCCCAGAATCAATCCTGGGCATGATTCATAACCATTCAGGTCTACATGGGCTTTAATTAACCCCATTTTCTCAATATCTTGTTGTGATGAAACTTTAAACCCTAGGTTTATGTGCATATTGAACTATGTTAAACCAAAAAGATCCATACCAAATCTTCAGAACTTGGTTAACTTGAAATATGAGTTTCACATTCCTTGAATCTTTCTCCCTTTCTTCCTCTTCTTCTTCTTCTCTTCCTGCTCCTCTTCTTCTTCTCTCTCTTCTCTCCTCTCACGTCTCTTCTCTTGAAAGACCAAATTGGTCTGAACTGTATGTTTGTTATGGTCATAAGTGTTTGGTCAAGTCAAAACTCATCTTTTGCTCAACTTTTGGCCTTTGCAATCTAGTCCTTCAACTCTGCATCATCACTTCACCTCCCACAGGTTGTTTCGTCCCAACCTTCCTTAGTGAATCAACACCCCATTACAATGAACAACTTTTCCAAATCATGACTTTAAGCCCCTTTGACAAATTGTTGTCCTTGGCTCTGTGTCTTGTAAATTTCTGTTCAAGTTTCCATAGTCAGATTAACTCATCTAAACATTCAAATTATGTTTACAAAATATCTCATAATGAAAACTCTAGGGTATACTTTTAAAAGTTGCCATAAATATAATTATGCTCATACTACAACACTGTGAGACGCTCCAAACCCAGGGGGTCTCTGCTGACCACCACAATCCCAATGTAAAACCCTTGTGGTTCATATCATGAGATCTCGGCACATGGAGTAAACAGACCACGGGCCCATACATCCACACTCACAAAATACGACATCAACTATAGCATAAAGGTCAAGAGTGACTCAGCACTCATATAAACAAGATACAAAACTAGTTCGTTTCACTGATAAGAAGCACAAAGAGAATCAATGCCATAGTCTGCCGTCATACTCCCTTACTAAGGATCATTATCCGCATTCCAGTCCCAGACACTAAAGGGATCCACGATCGATGAGCAAACTGCGAGAAATGACCTACAAGGTTACCCACTAAATGGAATATGCAATGCAGAACTAAATGAATGTCAAATATCCATGAACTGATATCCCCACTAATGTTCACATGTCATGGATGAGAATGACTGACCCTATCCCATATCCCTTCAGTCCTCACCTACTTCCCTTACACATGCAATTTGCCATGTGAACTATCACATTCTTCCTCATGACAACTCCAAGATTACTCTTGATCTTTTCATTTTCATTTACAACCATACGCCTCGAGTCCCTACCTGACTCCCTCAAACACTTACTTCCATGAATGAAAACCATTTCCAAACAAAGGTATTTTGTTTTTACCCGGGACAACCCTCCGATATAAATAGCGGACAATAATTCCATAATCTATTTTGAGACAACCTCCAATGTATATCAATCTGGGCATATTCGATCGATGATATTATGGGATAACCTCTGATATATCAATTCAAGAGCATCTGACGACTAATGACATTAACTCCTCCTTGGCGGGAGATTTCAATTGGGTCCGTCTGATTCATTGGCATTTTGTGGACAACCCTCCGATGTATATCAATTAGGCATACTGAAGGATTACTGATAATGTGGACAACCCTCCTCGATGTATATCAATTCAAGTATACCCAATGATCGACATTATATGGACAACCCTCCGATATTGTAGTGGCATCCGACAAATGCTATCAGTCAACCCGAAACAATTCTTCAAGAAACTACTCATGCACTCACTCCTACTGCTCTAGGTGCCCCAGGTATATGAAATGGCAAGCCATTTCCATGTCCTTAACCCGCGACTTTACTGGACGCGTCCCCATTAATCGAGTCCACCAATCAACACCAAAACGCAAGAGTTGATCCACAACCGTGTACTCACGACACACCATCGAACACCCAACATCAGTGTCGATTCCCAACCATGCACCCCATGTTATGCGTGATGTTTTTGTGCATGTAATAAATGCAATTTATGTTATTGTCTATTCATACCATACTGCCATACATAATGAGAACTATATGTGCATACATACCATGCATCATTCGATATTCATAGCTAAGGTTCATACAAATTCCAAATCAAATATACTAACTGGGGGTGTGATATATTGAACATGTCATATCTCACACTGCATGTTATCTACAAGCAATAATCAAACAAGGTCACAATCTTGATTCCATCCAAACGTGGCAATCTCACCACCCTTCACAATCGTGAACCAATGGTCTGAACTATCCATACAATATCATCAAAAAAACATAAAACCTGTGAAACTTTAGTTTCTAGTTCAAACCCCAACCCACCACAGTCTCGACCGTGCAGAAACTCGGGTCATAGAAATCCTCATCCTTTCCAACCCACGTTTTGAACTAAACCTTACGGACTCTCACGGCCTCCTGTCACTTTGAACCAAACACATGTAATAAGAGTAAATCATTCTTTAAATTCGCCTGACCTTAAACACTTCAAGTTTAATGCGCCTCATGGGCAATAAATTGATTAAGTTCAGATATCGATCCTGCTGTGAGATCTCAAGAATTTAGATCAACTACCTGGATTACTCAAGCCCCATAATATTTGCAGAACTATGACATGATACGGGTGTTTCAACCAAAAGTCAGAAAATATCTCATTATATATAAAAAAAATGAACAATCAAAATAACCTGGAATCTAAAGAATAATGAAATAAAGAATAGATAAGAAAATAAATGGAAATCAATAGTCATCGCTTTAGAGTACACATTAAGATCAATGCTATCAGAAGTATCAATTCTCATGGTTAACTCTATTAATTTTTATTCGTGTATTTCGATTTTAGAATCCATTCCAAGGCTTTTAAGAGTATTGAATGATCTCTCCAAACCCACATTTCATTATTCAATTTTCCCGCTTTCGAATAATGTGGAATGATAACTACTTAAAAAAGGGACTTCCTAAATCGTATTTTTCTTTTTGCAATACCTACACCATTCCACGACTGAAACCTTAGCTCCTGCCATCTGGGCCACAAGGACATACAACTCAAGTTATTTTTCCAATTAGAATAGATCACTTCCTGATTAGATCTCACTAACACTGATCGCTTGCACCCTTGAATCAGGATCCCTCCATTGTTTAACCGATAACTCATTCAACTCATTCTGATTTTCAAGGAGAAGAGGACAATAAGTAAACTTATATAAAGTCATCGATTCCCCTAATAAAGGTGTTAACATACCTTCAAAGAAATGTTCATAACTCCTAAGATTGTCATCTCTCATCACTGAGAGACCCTCCTTGGAAACGAGCAATGAAACAATTTTAACTGGGAGTAAGAAATCGATATTCAGATCAAGAAAATTTAACCTAAAACTAAAGCAAATCGCTAAACTGAATCTCGTGAATTTGCCGGAAACAACCACAGAGTATAATTTCTACAATAGTATCTACTTAATGGAAGCTGGTTCCTAATTACTGACTATGACACCACACATTCCTCAACTCATGAATAATCATTATGAAACTTGATAGTTCAATTAAATTATTCAACTTCAAACATTCCGTAGTAATTTGAAAAAGAAACGAATTCCCATTCACCTTCAAGAAAACGATTACATCCACTCGTAAAAGAAAACGCAAATCAAAACGATAAATCCAATCTAACTTGTTAATAAATACTAAGAAAAGAAAAAGAAAAGAAACTAAAAGAAAATAAAGAAAATTAGCCCCTTCAGCTTACTCAAGATTCTCTCGTCTGTCGCTAGCCGGGTTTTTCATCCTATACGCGCATTTATAGGGTTTCTAATCAGCCCTAATCCCACGTCTTTTTGCGATCATAGCCGGGCTCCAAACCACTCTTTTCTAAGCTGCGACTCTCGCTGTCGTAAGACATCATCCATGTCGCGACATCGATCTCTACGCCGCTGGCATCACTTACGCAGCCTCTATGTAGGCTTGAATCAGTTATTTCATGATGTCGCCACATCAACATCTCTGGTCTGCACATCTTCACGCTTTCGCAGTTTATGGTCGCTTCCCGATGTCGCGACATCAATCTCTTGTCGCCATATCAGTCCAGATGAACTACCTTTCTTAATCCATGTCTTTGATGTTTGACCTCATCCGGTCATGACATCACTTTATGTCTTTGCAAAGTTCCAATTGCTTCTCCTGATGTCGCGACATCGCACATCTCCTCATTCAGACATTGTAGCTCAAGTCTTCTGCACTCTTTTTTTAACTGACTTTTCAAAGACGCTCGCGATTTCAATTCGCCAGACATCATCATGCCTTTGCGTTTCCATTGATGATGATTCTCGTTGGTTCGCCACTGCATCTCACGTCACACATCTTTTATGCTTTTGGTGTGTTTCAATTGTTCTTTCCTCGATGTCGCATATCGATATCTTTGTCACACCTCGCCTCAAGCTTCATCCGCAAGCTTCAACCGATGTCTCTGATGTCGCCATCAATCTCTTGGGTCGCACATCATCTTATGAACCGAGGTTTAATCAGAGCGTCACTGTCGCCAATATCAATCTCTTGTCGCTACATCAGCCTTATGTTCTAGAGTTTCACTGGAGCGAACCCTGATGTCGCCAATATCAATATCCTGGTCGCGACATCAATTTCATGGCCTGCAAATGAACTGGTTCTTCTTAGTTTCCCGAATTTTTGCCGCGACATCACTTTTAAGGAACTGCAACCTTTAACTGAGCAAGTCTCATGTCGCGACCTCGATCTCTTGTCGCGAAATCACTTTATGTCTCCGAGGCTTCAACCGGTTACTTTTTGACGTCGCACCTTCATCTTCTCGTCGCGACCAAACTTCAAGTCAGCTTCATCTTTCACATTTGTCAAGGCCCGTGTGTGCTTCTCCCCGGTCACGACTCCGTCTCTTGTCGCGACATCAACCGCTCCTCGCTTCGTACGACATCACGATGTTGCCTGCACATCATTTTTGAGTTTCCGTCAATCCTCGCCGCCTATCTTGTGAACCATGTCGCGACCTGCATCAAATTTCCTTCCTTTTTCCCCCCGATGTCGCGACCATGAATCGGGCCGCGGTAAACCCCCCAAAACCCGCAACATCATTTAACCGCTTGCTTACTCGCTTTGGTTATTTCCCCGCATTTTTATCTCGCCATTGTCGTTTTCACTCCAGATTTTCTTCTTTCTTTAAGTACTCCCCAATTAACAGATTTGGTGAGTTTCTTCATATTTCGTATCTTTAATTATTCATTTTACATTGAAATCAAACGTAAAATGTACTTCAAAAATTGTGGATGACTTTAAGCTCATCAAACTCCCCAACTAAAAGCTTATTTTGTCCTCAAGCAAAGAAAAAGAAAGATTTGTTTGTCCTCAAACAAAATAAAAGAAAATTTTTAAGGACATTTTTCTGGTTTGTTCTGCAGTGGTATTCAATTTAATTGAAATACAATGTATGCATTATTTTCTGTACATTTAGCTTTAAGTCCAGTTCAAGGTTAGTTTCTACTTTTCATAGTATACAAAACAAAACTGTTGAAATTGTTTTACAAACAACATAATCATTAGATCCTGTTGAATAATAGATTATTTTCCTTTCTCATTTTCATACTAAGTCAATTAACTCCTCAAAGTCCACATTTTTTATTGTTTCCATATTTCCAAATTCCATAAGTTTTGTTTTTCATATTGATCTCCACTAATGTAGGTGATTTCAAATTTTCAATCAATCCAGCCTTTGGGCTTATATTGCCAGTTTGCACGGGTAGGATGGAAGGAATTTTTTTAGGCTTCTCTTAAGATTACCCTGAACCTTTTCTCTCCTCTTCTCGCCTTTCTTATAGTTTCGAATAAACTCCCTAAACTTCATGTTTGGGACATTCCCTTGATTTCTTCAATCTTAACCGTATGCCCCCTATTTCTCACTCTTGTAATTTCAATCGAATTTCCTTTGTTTGTCACCATCCAGTGATAGTGTGCAATGTTTAAATTTTAGTTTTCAACACTCTTAGCTTAACCTTAAGTTAGTAGCTCCCATACCGATGGCATAAGGGTACTAGGTGTTGAAACACCCCTAAGAACTTCTTAATTGTACTAAGAGAGTTAAAGCCACAAGATAAAACTTATCCCTAGAAGCCTTCTTTCTATTGCATTTTCTGCTCCTGCCTTTTTCTTTTCATTCCCTTTTGAGTTCCTCAAAGCATATACTCCCCAAATCATTTTCTTCTTCCTTTCTCGAATTCCTCGGGTAATCATTGCCTTTTAACAAGGATTGATTTTTCGGGATGGGTCAGTTTCCATTGGCTTATTTTTGAAAAAATCGATTGTTTGGCTCAATTTCTCGGAACTAAGGTATATGCATCAAAGATATTAATATGGGATGGCTAGAATGGCTCAAACTATCCAAGAATGGCCTGCATCATTTCTTGTCAGCTGTATTACCTAGGATTTCGCCTCAATCAATAATCTAACAAATTCTAGAATCTGGATTGAACAACTGTGACTAACTATAAGGAGTATCTTGACTCATTTTTATTGATGAGTAGTTAAGTCAATTGATATTCAAATGTGTTCCTGACTTATTGTTCATACCACAAACTCAAAAATATGTTTTGTTCCTTCTATTGTATTACTTTCTCTATTCTGACTTATCGCAGATATGTTAATCTTTGAGACTCCAAGCTTCAATTAAACTGTATTCATTTTGTCCTTATTATGCAATTTTTCCGCATTTCAGCTTATTCCTAATCTAACTGCTTCATTCAATTAAGCTCATGACATCTCAGCAGTTTTTATTCTGGAACTATTTCCTACTTTAATTTCCTAATCATGCAACCACAAAGCAACACAACATCAACAATCAAATTCGAAATAGCACACAACAATTCACTTAAATTTCATTTTATTTCCGATTCATTTGGTAATCGTTGATACTACAAGAATGGATAAGGATGGTATGAAGGCGCAGGAGAAGGTCTATTTTTTTTCTTTGGAAGAGGTAGCAAAAAATATTGTGGGGATCCGTGTCTAAAAGTATTCAATGAGCTGGGAATGAAGGGAATTTCATTCCCCTTCTTTCCTTTCTCTTCTTGGTTTCCCTCTCAATTTGTTCTTCAATGAAAATCTCATTAGAGAGATCAACTTTCTTGTTCAATTCATCCCGCCTTCCCCGCTTCTTCATTCTATTGTATTCTCCATTTCGCCTCATGACCCTACAATTTTGGAGAGGTTGTTGTTGATCGTATCCAAGTTCTCCACCATTCTTTTGCCCGTAGGACTGCCTCTTTTTGCTTCTTGTCTCTATCATTCGCCTTATTTTCAAAATCCTCTCAGAAGACTTGTATAGGAACTTGAAGCCCTTGATCCGCTCCCAAATTTGGCTACTCAGATCTCTCTTTCGATCAATGTTAGTAGTTGAGAATCACGCTCAAACCGATTGTTATAAAAAAGCTTCATGACTTAGTTTTGAGTTTCGTGCACGTATTGTGATCTCTTTCCTTCATTTCTTTTTTAAACTCTTCCCTTTACTGCTTCAAAATTTTTCCCATTTGTTCCTCTTTTCTCGTTCCGCTCTTTCTTTCCACTCGTTGTTCTCTCTTTCAGAAGTTCCACCTCATGCTCCTTTTTCTTTCTCTGTCTCGCCTCTTCCTCCCACCGTTGGTCTCTTCTTTCAATTCTTCATACATGCCTTCTCTCGAATTCCTCGCTTTAGGTTCCATTCCTTCTCTCTCTTTCATCTATTGCCCTCTTTGCATAGCACCGAGCTTCCAATATCAAATCTGCCTCGTACTCCCTTGAGCTTTCTCCATGTTGGAAATTTCGTTCTACAATGTGAGAGGAGAACCGGCTAAGGATGGAGAAGCCCATCAGATCGCCTTCATCCCGCCCCCTCATTGTCCGCAAACATGTAATCATTGTTGTCGTGAGTTTTCCGGGTGCTCGCTCCTGATCGCAACCCTCCGAGTCCCCTTTTCTCGGGTCCTTCAAATTTCGCTTCACTTTGTCTCCCTCTACTCAGCACCCCCTCCCTTTTTCTTCCGGGTTTCTTGGTCCTTTGCTAACTCCCGTCGAAGGAGTAGAAGATCTCGGTACTTCTTCTTCCGATTCCCATATTCTTCACCTCACTCTCTTCAAACATAGAACATTGATTGTGGTCAGCAGATAAGACCTCTTGTTCCCTTCATGATACCTCATGATAGAATTCTCAATAACAACTCCTACATTGATCTTGTATCCCCTTTAGGATGGCATAGCAAGAACACAAACTTGCTCTCTCACTATGCACACATGTTTTGTTGGAACTAAATGTAAGCCGTGAAGTAAACCATAGCCTTGCTTCCTCGCTGAGGCTTCCCTGCTCAATGCTTCGCGCCTCCTTCTTCTTGATTTAGCTGCACCTTACCATTAGTGAGCTTCTTGACAACCCTTCCAAGATCTGGTTTTTCCAAAAGTTTCTTGAATTTGGAACCGTGCTTGTGCACTGCCAAGCCATAGGCCTCGTTGATGGCCTTAGCTTCGTATGAAACCCAGACTCCTCTAACAAAAACCACTCCATCCTTCCTTCCTACCAAATTTGAATAAAATTCTCTTTACCGCCGTATACCCTCGATTTTGCGTGCGCAGAGACTCTCCCACCCTCTCTGTTCTATCATCTCCTTGAAAGGCGTAACAGGATTTTTGAATCTCCTCTCTGCGACAAACCCCTTGTTAGCATAATATTTCTTCCACTGGGAATACGCTTCGTCCGACACGAAATCTTCTACTTCTTCCTCTTCTCTCATCTTTCCCTTCCTTCGCTTCTTGAGAAGTTGCCGAGCTTCGAGTGTTTCCTCTGATGGCACCTCTTCCGGACCGGTTTCCCTTCCTGGTTGAATCTCCTCTAACTGCTCTTCTCATGAAGTTTCTTCTTCCTCGGGTTGTTCATGTTCCCCAAGGTCTCGTCTTTGCTAGGGATCAAAGTGGGAATTTCACCATTGGAAACGGAAGAAAAGCCGTATGCTGGTAAAAGCGAGGGTTTTCAGGGGTTGAGATCTCGTAAGGAGGAAGAAGGTGAATGGCTATGTGGTTTGGAGTGAATGAGAAAGCTTCCAATGTAGCTTGCAATTCAATCAATGTTTGTGGGCTAATTATTGCTTCATTAAAAACACGTCGCGACTTCAATTTTCGCTGGGTTTTATTTGAGATCATTTAATTAGGCTTTAAAGTGATGCTTATGTCGCGACATACTAAGTTTGTCGCGACATAACCAGTTTTCTAGGAATTGTTTGATTTTCATGTCGCGACATCTATTTTTTTTTTTTCTCATTTTGAACTTACTCCTCTGTCGCGACTTCACAAGTGGGTGTCGCGGACATATACCTTCTTCATTCAATACCACCATTTGCCCCAAATCAAAGTCACTACATCACGTTTTGTCGCGACATCACTGATGTCGCGACCTAACCTTTCTGTCGCGACCTAAACCCTTAACTCAATGATCTTAAGAAACTTTTTCTCTTTTTGTTCCTAAACCTTTTAGACATTACTTCTGGCATCTTCAAGCAAAGATTTAACAAACAATTCAAGTATATCTACAAAATTGGGTTAGGGATAAAGTTACTCCCCTTTTTTCTCATGTCAGGACTTCCGCAGTTGTTGGAATTGTTCCCGTGATTGCCTTGCACATTCATGTCTTCGAACCTTGCGTAAGCTTTTGGCCCGCAATATTCAAGAAAAATCTAATTAAACTACAATTGATTTCTAAAATTAAATCTATCCTTATATAAAACAAATCGACCTAATTCTAAGCAACTAAAGAAAATAGTTCAAAACTTAAAAAACCAGAAATTAAATCCTTATGGGTTGCCTCCCATTAGCTGCTCTGTTTTGAGTCCCTAGCTGGACTTGTCAAGTGGTAAGCTTCTTCTTTTTCCTGTAAATCCGCTTGGAGTTCTTCATTTTCCTCTTCCTTGTTTAGATAATGCTTTAACCTCTCGTCCATCGGGATTCTCAATTCTTCTCCAAGAGATCGCCTTCGCTGTCAATGCCCAAATGTAGTACTTGACACCACAAGGTATGGCCCACTCAGCTTGGATTTCCAACTTTCCGAAACAATTTCGCCTAGAATTAAACAGCCATAACCTCGTTCCCCTCGTTTCGAACTCTTTTCTCAAAATTCTTTGATCATGCCATATTTCTTTGTCTCGTTTCTTGTATACTCTAGCATTATCATAGGCTTCATTTCTCAGTTCTTCCAATTCAGACAGTTGGAGCAGTCTTTCTTCCTTTGCTTTAAAATCGAAGTTTAACTTCTTGATGGCCCACATTGCCTTGTATTCTAATTCAAGAGGTAGATGACATGGTCTCAAAACAACTCAGACATGGGACATTCCAACGGGGGTTTTGTATGCACTCCGTACCCAAAGTGCATCATCAAGTTTAATTAATTGTCCTTCCCCGCTTGAGCTCACGCCCAAGTATTCCTTTGATCTCCCGCTTGGAAATTTCGGCTATCGCCATCGTCCGGGATGATAAGCTAAACTCATTACATGCTTCGATCCCATATCCGCTCATGAGTTTTGCAACATTTGCAGTGGGTCTCCATCACTAATGATAGTTCCGGTAAGTTCAAATCAAGCCAAAATATTCTTTGCAAGAAACTCACAACTCCAGATAGCATCATTCCTTGGTCAAAGCCACTTCCAATCTATTTGAAACGTACCCATCGCTAGCGTGATGTATAGGTTTCCAAATGATGGTGGGAAAGGTCCCATAAAATCTATTCCCCATACATCAAAAATTTGTATCACCATAATACCTTTGAGGGGCATTTCATTCCTGCTGCTGATATTCCCAATCTTTTGACATCTATCACACAATTTAACCCACTCAGCACAATCTCTGAAGATAGTGGGCCAATAAAATCCCCGATTGAGTATCTTCACACGTTTTTCTCCCGAAAATGTCCCCCCCATATGGTGATGCATAGCATTCATTGATAATGTGTTGCCTTGTTCACTCTTCTCTCTCGCACACATCTTCTTATTATCATGTCGAAGATCTCTCTTGAATAATAGCTGGTCATCCCAAATATAATACCCGGTCAGCCTGAAGCTTCTTCTCACTGTAGTCGAATTCTCAAGGCATATTACCTCCACAAGCCAGATAATTCACAATATCAGCATACCATGGAAGTTGGAAGGAAACCTTAAACAATTGCTCATCTGGGAAGTTCTCTGTTAACATCACATTTTCCTCTTCATCACGCTTCTTTCTACACTCGACAAGTGATCGCCCATCACATTGTCACAACCCTTCTTATCCTTGATTTCCAATCAAACTCCGCAACAGCATAGCATTCACCTTATCAATCTTGACTTAGCTTCCTTTTTTTGACATCATATTTGATCGTCGCATGATCGCAGTGAATTACCACACGGGATCCCAAAATGTACGCCTAAATTTTTCACAAAGCAAATACTATGGCTGGGGCATCTCTTTTTCAGCTTGTTGAGTAGTTCTCTTGTGCTTCATTGAAGGTCTTACTAGAATAGTATATGGCCCTGAATACTTTCTTTTCTTTGCCCCAACACGCCTCCCATGTATAAAATCACGGGGCATCACACATTATTTCTAAATCCGATCCCATTCCTCGTGCAATCCATTACAGGTGCTCACTAACTGGATCTTGATTTCTTCAAAAGCATCCTCATAGAGTCATCAAAATTGAACCTTGTATTTTTCCGCACCGCATAATGGTCTGGCTATTTTTGAAAAGTTCGATGAATCTCCTCGTAAAATCCAAAGATGCTCCCAAGCAGCTTTACCTCTTTTACTGCGGGTAGTGGTGCAAGAGTCTTCGATAATGGATACCTTGGACTCCGGTCAACTTCTAGTCCAAGAGCGTAAATTTTATGCCCAAGAACAATACCTTCTGCTACCATAAAATGGCATTTTTCCTTACCCGCTGCTAGTTGTTTGTCTCTAGCATCTTTTGAAGTACCGTTTCCGCATTGTTTAAACATTGATCGCCGGATCCATACACGCTGGAAATCATCCATGAAAATTTCCATCACTTCTACAACCAAACTGGTGAATATAGACATCATACACCTCCGAATGTAGTCGAGCATTACATAACCCTAAATGGCATCCTTCTAAAGGCAAAGGTACCATGCGCATGTGAATGTGGTCTTCTGATCTCTCGGGTGCAATAGCAACTGATTGTATCCTCGAAAATTCATCCGTAAAACAAAAAAAGCGAGGGTGTCCTCTAACCTATCCAACATTTGATCAATGAAGGCAAAGGAAATGATCTTTTCTCGGTGGTCAGTGTTCACTCAGAATCACCGCATACCCTCCATCATGTCACTCCGTTTTGTCGAATCAATTCGCTTTTTTCATTTCTCGACACAAGAACCCCTTTCTTTGGAACCACATGGACTGGGCTCACTCAAGGACTATTTGAAATAGCATAGATAAAACCAACATTCAACAATTTGGAGTACTTTTCGATTACTCCTTCATCACCGGATTCGCTTCCTTTTGGTGTTCCATGATGGTTTTGAAGTCTTTTCTAGCAGAATCTTATGCATGCAAATTGATGGACTGATACCCTTCAATTCTTCAATGGACCAAGCTAGCGATTCCTGGTGCTTCCTTAATATTTTCAGCAATCTTTGTTCCTCATCATCACTGAGTCTGGCTGAAATGATCACTGGTTTTTTCTTTGGTAATTCTAAGTAAACATACTTTAAATGACATGGCAACTCTTTCAAAACTAGCCCTTCGCGACCGTTTTTGATGAATTTCCTTTTCAATATTTTCCCATTGTCGCTTCTGCTTTGCTTCAAGCTCAACACGCTTCTACACGAACACCGCGATGGAAATCTCGCACAGACATCTTCGCATATCGAATTCATCTCTTTTTCATTGATAAAAACTCGGAGTGTTACAATCATTGTTAACATCGATCGGGAAGTATAGACAAAATCACTACATTGCAACTTTCCTTGTCTCTGCCTATATTTTTCATACTTTTATCAAGTTAAAATACCGCTTCTCCAACCCTCAAGGTGCGAACTCAGATGTCAATCGTGTGGCAGCCCCGTAGGCTAAGAATGGTCTTCCCAATAGCGTAGACTTGTGGATCTTCTTCCATGTCCGTAATGATGAAGCTCCACTGGAAAAACAAACTTCCCAACAAAGGACCGCAAGACATCTTCAATGACTCCTTCAGGTTTTACCATCATCCGTCTCGCCATTTGAAGAGTAACAGCTGTGGGAGTAAGCTCCCCAAACTCTAGTTTCTGGCAACGTGAAGAGGCATCACCGATACTAGCTCCCGAGTCACGAGAGCTCCCCGAATTCAATTCTTCCTAACAATACAAGGAATCGTGAAGCTCCCGGGCTTTCATCTATCGGTAGTTCTTCTCGATCACCCACCGCAAGTGGCAAGAGATTCACTATTCCTTCCTCTACTATTTTTCCTTTTCTTGCTCAAGATGTCCTTCAGGAAATTTTGCATAGAGTGGCATTTGAGTTACCACTTCGCAAAAGGCATACCGATCTCCAAATTTCTCAGTCTTCAAGAACCTTGCAAACTCCGTCTCCTCCATCCTTGACTTCAGCCTTTGTGGAAATGGGACTGCGCAGGCTTTGATCCTCTGGATGTTCTTCCTTTCTACTTTTCTTTTTCCTTTCTCCAAAGTTCCTCTTCCTTCGGTCTCGCTTTCTTCTCGGCCGCTGTCATTTTTCTCTTTCATCTCTTCTAGCTCCTTCCCACTCCTAAGCCGCACGCCCATGCGCCTTTTGTTTTCCTTGTATCACTGGGGAAGGCATCTTTCCTTCCTGCTTGCGTGTTGGGTGGCCGCTGCCCTACTTGTGTCTCCTGTGTTCTTCAGTGGATGCATCGGTAGTGTTCTCAAAAATTTTAGAATTGGTAGCGCTTGCTTCAACTTCAGCAAACTTTTGTTCATGGAGGTTAAACAGCCTTCTTATTATCTCCCCATGAACCGCAAGACTGCTCTTCAAACGATCGGGCCTCCTCGACCCCGATATTCATTTCGTGCTCACCTCGCCGTCGTCGCCGGGAACTCGTGGTTGCTACAACTCGCGGAGGGTTCCCCTGGCCCCATGCCTTGGCCTTGTGAGTTCTCCCTCCACCATAAGAGAAATTCTCCTCATGGTTCCTCGTTGTCAGATAATGTGTCGCAGTTAGTATCAGGTTTAAAATGGTAGTTTCTCGCTCACCTCAGATAATTAACCTCTTTCAAGATCATAGAATCATTGTTCTTCCAAGAGCCCTCTCAAGACTTCCTCAATAACTCTCTTCAATGGTCTTTATTTCATGAGTCAGCGCTCTTTCTTCTTGCTCGCCTAACCTGTGCATAATGGCATCCAACTCGCCTCCATGGCTTGTCATCTCGCTTCTCAGCTCCATGATCCCCTTTCCTCTCGTTGTTTCCTCTTGAAAGCCTGTAGAAGGAGTTTTCTATATTACATTTAGCCGTGTCTTCAATCGCCTCTTTTGCCTCTTTCGCCATTTTTCGCTTGAATGCTCCACAAAGATGAAGCATCAATGATCCCTTTGATATATCATTCAAGGCATGATATACAATGTCCATCCTAGCCTTCGTATCTATCCCATGCATTGGACATCTTCTCAATGAACCGCTTGAATCTTCCTGTGCCACATACGTGTTTTCATCTTCCCCGCTCGAACACAATGATTTCCTCCTTCTTTCGTGTTTCTGTGGTGAGGGTGCGGGGAAGAATCTACCTAAGTAAGCCCACCGACTAGCTTCTCCCAGTATCAACGAGAACCATATGGTAATGATTCATACCCAATATGGCATTCTTGTATCTCTTAGAAATGGGAATAGATGCAACTTGATGACACGGTCTTACCCCATTCGCTTTGCTTTAGCCATTAGCCATCTGAGAAATCTTCCCGGGTGCTTTCGTTTGGGTCTTCGGTGGGATGACGATGGCCCGATGTATCTTTGTTAGTTCCATGTCGATCGCAACCGATTCAGTGTGCCCATCATTGGTGTCTTCGATTGCGGTATTCATCTGCCATAGTGGGTCTCCAGAAGTCTCCATTGTATCGCGATTAAGGTCTTCTAAACTTCTTATATGTACCTCATCCCGGTCACGCCCTTTCATGCCATGGTTGAGTTTTACGCCTTCTTTATCTTTCGAGAAGCTTAAGTGTCTCTCTAGTACGTATCATTTGGAATCAGTTGGGTACTCTGTTTCTATGCATTAAAATTTTGTCCACACGATCAAAACACACTTACATTAATAGGATTAGTTTGGTCAACAAATATTTTCAATCTGGTTTGTTAAAGATTAGTGGCCCAATAACCTTTGCTTGAAAAACTATTTTGTTCTTTTCCTTTAAAATGTCAAATTAGTATTTCCTTAACCGCCCAGATGTGATTCTTTGATTCTTTCGATCCCGGCTTAGCGGCGCATCATAAAACTTGTTGACTTTGAACCAAAACACATGTCTGAGTAAATCATTTTTTTTTTTTTTAAATTAGGTTTTGACCCAAATTCTTGCAAGTGCCGCAGTCTGACCAGTAATAAATTGGATTTTAGTCGGATGCTCGATCCACGGAGATCTCTCAAGAATTCTAGATCAA